>BQNB010093741.1:0-24893 GCA_026074375.1 Tanacetum coccineum
GGATTAGTTTGATTGTCATCATTCCTAAGGGGTGAACTAGCAACCTCAACATTCTCTTCTACATTCTTTGTTCCTTCAACTAACTTCTTAATTTCTTTAGCCATCAAGTGCTTTTTAAAATTTTCCACATTTTGTGTAGCTTCAAGCTCTTCATGACTTTTTTGCTTTGCCAGACTTACTTGAAGTGTATCTTGTAAAACTAGATCATTCGCCTCATCAGTTGTTAGAAATGGAGTTGGTGGAGTTAGTCGTGTGGATCGTCTTGGTGGGATACGAAGTCTAATGACAGTAGACCTTCATGGAGCACTTGATTCACCTTCAGCAATCTTAAGGTTACGTGTCCTAGGGGCGCTAGTTATCCTATGCGTTCCCTGGGTAGACTCAATTGGATGTAACTGAGTCATAGGAACATCTACTCCAAACACCTCAGCATATAACCGATAGTTCTCTGTAAGCTTCATCTCATCGGTTATCATCCAATCTGAAATCTTCATTCCAACTACTCCCTTACTCTTTCCTGAATTAACGATGCTTTTAATCATCACATCATCCGCCAAATTGTGATATTGATCACGAGCTCTTCTTGATATCTCAGGGAATGTGGTTATGTAATGACTTACAATAAGCTTTGTGAATATGGGATAAGGAATCATGGTTGTTGGATTTGTAAGTGAGTACTGAAATCCTTCCTAGAGCAATTCTGCATAATCAACATGAATATTGTTGACAAAACAATATAGCAACTACATGATCTGCAATGATGGTTGATCATAACCAGTAACACGTGTTGTCAGACATCTTGAAAATATCTTGCACAATGTCTACCACGGTTGTAGAAGACCGGTTGTCTTATAGTTTAATGTGGATCTTAATTTCAGAGTGAAACCAAGATTGTTGACATAGAATGGAACCATCTTCAAGAACTTTGAAGCAGGGACAAAGTGATCATGATTGTTGTCAGTTGCTTAAGGTAATTAAAAGATTGTCCTGAAGTCATCAAGAGTCAGAGTGAGTTCTTTTCTGTCCAGCATAAACTTGAGCTAATACTTTGATCCATCTTCTTGCAAAGTATGCCAGAACTGCCCAAAATATATCCATGGAACTGATGAAGAAGCATCAATGCTGAATCTGAGTAGACAATTTTGAAGGATATTTGCTAGGATTCTGCTCTCATCTGGACACAATGGATTTTCAAGATCAACCTTTTTGTTGGTATCCATAAGAGCGTATCTTTTGTTTGGTGAACATAACTCATCTTGATGAAAATCAGCTGGTCTTTGTGGTTGTGCCATGATTTTCACTGAATGAGTGAAGATAAGATGTTAGATAACAATCAATTTATATGACATTTTTGTCTCTTTCCGCTCTGTCTGTTTTATATGTTCTGGCAATTCTTTTTGAACATATCTTTGATCAGTTTCTTTCTCATGTGCTTATACTTGCTTTTTCTAGCACATGCCATATGCTTTATTCATATTGTTCTTTTGATTTATCTTTTCGAGTGTTCTGGCAATTCTTTTTCGAACACATTTTAGATTTGCTTTTTCGTGTATTGTTTTGTCTCTCTTTCTGTTTAGAATATCATGATACTCTTTTAAGAATGATGAAGATACTCTTTGATTTTGAATAATACTCAATTTTGAGAAATTGAAGAGATATTATTCATATTCTTGAAACATTTTGTGAAAGAGTTAAATTTTTGACACGATACAGAAATTTGAGAACTTGTTCTTTTCAAAAACTTATTTGTACAAAAGCATTTGTTTTGGATAACATGGAATCAATCAAACGCAATTCATCAACTGAATGGTCACCAAGTCACTCACTCCTCATTCTGTTCATTGCAGAAAACGGCCAAAACTGGACATGAGTTAGACCACTTAAACAATTGAGAATTGAATTATCTGACTTAAGTTATTTTAAAATTCTTAATTGTTTGAAAATTATACTATGTACACAAACACATCTAATTCAACAACTGAATGGTCACTAAGTCACTCACTCCTTATTACGTTCATTGCAGAAAACGGTCGAAACTGGACATGACTTAGACCACTTAAACAATTGAGAATAGACTTATTTGACACACAATATAAAATTCATCTAATCTTGATCAATTGTCTTTAATTTTTGCGGTACTTTTGCACAAATGATTGAAATTCAACTTCACATGAGAAACTGGTCGTGATACAGACATTTGAGCTTTAGACAACACATTCAGACAATTATTATTAACACACTCTTATACTACTAAGCCCTTTCCAAATTTTTTTATGCATGTAGCAACAAATCCAACACTTTTGAGATTAAAATTTTGACTTTTTTAAATTTGACTACTGAGTTTGACTTTAGAAACGTTGACTTTCGAGTTTGACTCTTCGAGTTTGAGCTCTTCAAAACAGACTCATCAAAAATGAGTTTATTGTCAAGTTTTTCATCATACACAATCCTTTTAGTCCTTTTAAACTCATATTAGCCATATTTTACACATTTTAACAAATTTGAAGTCCTACCGAGTTTTACTTTCGTGTTGAATTTGCAATATTTGGTTATTACACAACAATCTTTGCAATTAACTACTTACAAACATCATTCTAAGCATTAACAAACCTAGATCTATTTCTTATTTCTAAAAACCCCAAACTCGGAAACCCTAACTTTTACCAAGTTTGAATATGACAATAAGAACATCTCAAAATCGTTTCCAAAACCTGTTAATCAATGGGTCACTTACATTTGAGAAAAGAAGAAGGTTATGATCATTGTAAATGAACTCAAAATCAAAAAGCTTGATTGTTCTTCTTTCTCGATTTGAAATTTGTAAGTTTTAGTCCTTGGAGTTCTTCTTTCCGAATTTAGGATTGAAAAATGACAATTTTGATCGTTGTAGTTTTTGTTACCGAATTTTATTGCCAAAATTTTCAAAAACTCCCCCTTGGAATATGATCCCTTTGCACAGTTAGACCTTGAATGATATTTTCTCCTTTTTAAAAGTCCAGATTTTCACAATAATGAAAAACTCCCCCTCAAAAGTGTACCATTTTTATAAAACTATTAAATTTTTAAGAGATCATTTTTATTGAATTTTGAAAGCACTGTGAAATTAAAATACAGGTGATGTACGTGAATGGAAACTACAAAAACACATGTTTTGTTGAAAATGACTCCCCCTCAGAACATGATCCGGTTTGGAACAAATGAAAGTAATTTAGAAAAATATATCGAATCATGAGTCTGAATGTGATGAAGAGACATGTGGTTTTTGTTTAAATTATGTTTTTGATTTTTCCATTTTTTATTTTTGTATTTGATTTTTGATTTTTGAAAAACATGAATAAAATCTTTTGGATTTTTAGATTTTTCAATTTTTATTTGGTTTTTGAAATTTTTATTTACAAGTGGTGATGTATGATCTTTTTTCAAGAAGATAACTTTGTCAGACTTTCTAACTGTTTTGGAGTCGTACATCTCATACCAATGCGATGAACTAAGTACTCAAAGCGTTCTTTTGGAAGAACTTTAGTAAATAGGTCCGCAAGTTGGTATTCAGTTCCAACAAAGTATAATTCCACCGTATTCTTTAATAAAATGATACCAGATGTCTATGTGTTTTGTACGCGAATGCTAAACCGGATTGCATGAAATAGCGATAGCGCTCTTTGAATCGCAATACATCAGTATTCTGTAATACTTGTATCGATAGTCCAGTAGTTGTGTACGCATCCAAATGACTTGTGCACAACATGCAGACAATGACACATATTCAACTTCAACAGAGGACATCGCAGTATAATCTTGCTTTTTGAATTCCAACTCACAAGCTTTTCACCTAGAAATTGTATGCCTCATGAAGTGCTTTTAGAGTCGTCTTTACATCTTGCGTGGTCAGCATCTAAATATGCAATTAGTTCAAATCCTAAATCCTTCGGATACCATGATCCCATGTTATAGGATAGTCTTAGGCACCAAAAGATCCGTTTAACCTCTTTGAGGTGTTTGACCGTAGGACGTGCTTGATAACGAGCACAAACAAAGGTGGCAAAAGCAATATCGGGCCGACTGGCTGTTAGATACATGAGCCCTCCTATCATTCGATGATAAGTCGTTTGATCAGTTGGAGTGCCTTGTAAATCAGCATCCAGTCTCTCAGTGGTCATAGGTGTGCTCATGGAGATACATTCATCCATACCATGTTTCTTTAAAAGCTCAATAGCATATTATGACTGACTTATGAATATGCCATAGGGTGATTGATGAACTTGAAGTCCAAGAAAGAACTTGAGTTCACCTATGATAGACATTTCAAAGTTACTTTTCATAAGGTTTGCAAATCGTTTTGAAAAATCTGGATTTGTGGAACCAAAAATGATGTCATCGACATACACTTGAACAAGTAATATGTCTCCCCCGTAACATTGTGTAAACAATGTCGGGTCAACAATATCTTTAGTAAAATGATGTTCAATCAGAAAAGAAGACAGTTTGTCATACCATGCTTGTGGAGCTTGTTTGAGATCGTATAGTGCTTTCTTTAACCTGTAGACATGATCTAGAAAGTCTGGATTGACAAATCCATCAGGTTTGCTAACATAAACCTCCTCTTTTAATGGACCATTGAGAAATGCAGCCTTAACATCCATCTGAAAGATTGTGATGTTTTTATGTGCAGCAAAAGCAATGAATATTCGGACGGCTTCAAGACGAGCAACTAGAGCAAATGGTTCCTCAAAATCAATGTCTTCTTCTTGCTTGTAACCCTTCACAACAAGATAAGATTTGTTTTGAATGACAATATTTTCTGCATCACTTTTATTCTTCCATAGCCATTTGACAGCAATTATATTTTTTCCATCTGGTCTAGGAATTAATTCCCATACATCTAGTCTTTCGAATTGATGCAGCTCATCTTGCATTGATTATATCCAGCTATGATCAGACATAGCTTCTTTGATATTCTTTGGTTCAATGGTGATGATGGTTAAAGCATACATACATACTTCAGGATCAGTTTAAAGTCGATGTTGAGTCATTACAGGTTTGGATCACCAATTACTTGTTCCAAAGGATGTGTTTTTGTCCAAATGTATGTTGAAGGTTGTACTTGATGGAAATCATGCATATTTAATGGGTCTAGATTTGTTGATATTCGGACAACAGGAAAAAGTCTGAGCCATCAATACGATATATCACCTTATAGTCATCAAGTTCTACTGAGTCTCCTGATAGCATTCATCAACCACAATCAAAGAGATTGAGAAGTTTGTTCTTTACGGATTATCAGTCTACAATAGGAAGGATCTTCATGTAGCTTCAATATCAATTAAAGATGTCTAAGATGAGTCTTCTTTGATATGAACTTGTTTGTTCAGCGAAATTAATAGGCATGTCCCGGAAAAAAACAAAAAAAAGACTTCTTCTCAAAGTATTCTTCATACATTGGTTCGAACAAATTAGCTAAATCTTCTTTGGATGGAGTATTCATTGATTTCGCTGATGAATCATCATTAAGAAAGTGTTGTGAAACGGGTTCTAAACTGTCATGTTCAGAAGCCATAGCTGTGAGCTTGTCAAACTTGACATGAATGGTTTCCATAATCTTTTTGGTATGACGATTATAAATTTGAAACCCTCTGGATGTTTCCAAATATCCAATAAAGATACCAATGTCTGCTTTTGGTTTCATCTTCCCAAGGTCATCTCGATCATTTGTTGGATAACACAAGGAACCAAACACACAAAAACTCCACATTTGGTTTTTTGCCGCGGAGAAGTTCATATGGAGTTTTGTTGTGCCTTGTATGAATTATCTGATCGATTTTGGGTAAAGCAAGTAGTAGAGACAACCTCGGCCTAAAGAAATTCCGGTAATCGTGAAAAGATAAGCATTGTGTGTGTAGCCTCGACGAGAGTATGATTGCGTCGTTCAACAACACCATTTTGTTGAGGCGTTCAAGCAGTTGAAAATTGTTGCATAATGCCTAACTCTTCATAATGAACCTTAAGAGTTATTATTGAATTCGATACACCATGTCAGTTCAAATCTTGTGAATTTTGGCATCGTAATTCAACTGAACTTGAGCAATGAACTTCTTTATTATCTCAGGGGTTTCATCTTTTGAATGAAGAAAATATACCCATGTGAATCGAGAATAATCATCAACGATCACAAGAATATAATTCTTTCCATTGATCGAAGCCATCCTCATTGGACCGCATAAATCCATATGAAGCAATTCCAACTTGGAATGAGAACTTGGAACCACTTTAGGTGGATGAGAATATTTCTTGCTCTTTCCTCGCTCACATGTAGAACAAAGGTGATCTTTGACGTATTTGAAATTTAAAAGACCATCAAATAAATCATGTTTGGTAAGATCATTTATGGTACCAAAATTAAGATGTGAAAGTATGTGGTGCCATAACCATGACTTTGTCAAATAGGCTTTGTACATAAGACAAACGGGTGAAGAAGTAGCCATATAAGGAATGGAGATAGTGTATAGATTCGATTCACGATCCCCTATAAGCAGATCATCGCCCTCTAGATTTTAAACGTAACATGTTTTTAAACGAAAAGCAACTTCTACATCACCATCATAAAATTATCTAACACTGAAGAGATTGTGTCCTAGCCCTTCAACATAATATACATGACAAATCGTGATGTTTCCTTGTACATAATCGCCATAGCATGTGATTGCTGCAAAATGGTCGTTCCCAAAGCGGACGATGCCCATGAATTTTTTAGCATTGATCGATCACCCGTCATATGTTTTAAACAACCACTATCAACAATCCACAAAATGATTTGAACCACCTGCAACACATGAAGATACTACACATGGACAAGTGGACAAATTGAACTTACTCATTTTTAATAAAAACTGTTGTTTGAAACAGTAATCACCATTTAAACATTCAGAGACGTTTTAACGGGTGACAAACAAAAGTTTGGTTGTAATTCGTACCACTTTTGCCACATTCAACTAATTCCAATTTTTTTGTTGCTAAAAGAATTAACTCGTATATTAGAAGCACTATAAACTATAGGAGTAGTATCTAAGGACTTAGTTTGAGCTATCTTATCAGAAAACCTAGTTTTTGAAACTACAGGGGTAGTGTCTTAAAACGTAGATTTTACTATTCTAGGAGTAGTGAATAAGGCTCTTCTAACATTCGAATTCACATTCAATTTATATTTTGCAAGACAATTATCATGACATGTGATAAGTGCTTAATTACACATATCTTTTACCTCTAAAAACGAGCTTAAATGACCAAAAACAGACAAAAACTGCCAAATATATGTTTGTTTTGCATTTGTATTGTGCAGGAGGGATAACAACAAAAAGACAGAAAACTCAAGCCAAAATGACAAAACTGAGCAAATGAAATGGAAAAGACTTGTGTCAAAATCAAGGCAAGTCAAAAATGTCAAAGCAGAGTCAATACTGAAGAATCAGCAGTCAAACCGGAGCCGGAACTGAAGAATACTATTGAATGCAATCTTAACCCATCTGATGGGCCGGGAAAGCCCAATAGTATAACTATGAAGACTGTGAAGACTTTGAAGGCCCAATCCTAGCCCAGTTACAGCCAATCTCAGCCATTGTACACACAAAACCCAAACCCAAACCCAATGGGCCCAATACAAGCCCAAACACAAAACCCTAGCCCAAAACCTTTTTTTTTATAAAACACAAGGACCAAAATTGCCAAGTTTAAAACCTGTTTTATAAAGAAAAAAATGGTAAAAAGAATCCAGGGACCAAAACTGCCAAATGGCTATTCTTATCCCCTTTTTAAACACAAGGGGCAGTTTTGCAAATATCATAAACTCTTTTTTTCCTTTTGTATAAAAACCCCAGGGACCAAAAGTGCCAATTACCCAAACCTTCTTTGTATCTCTCTTGTTATAAACGGCAGGGACCATTTGTGTACAACTCCAAAGTTATTTATAACTAAAAACGGGCCAAAAAGAAATGTAAAGAAAGAGAAACAACAAGGGCCATTTTTGCATCATCTTCATTCTTTTCTTTTAAACAGACTAACCATAACTGTACCCTCACCACTTACCCGCCAAATCCTTACCACCCTTCCCCACTGTTTTCAACCCCAAACCACTACTCTAGTACATCTCCCAGCTATCCCTCACCCTTTCCCCATAAACCATTGCCCCTATAACCCTCTCCCTTGGTATTTCACACAACCCGAAGCACCCCATCAATGGTGAGATGAAGAAAAGCCAAAACAAAGGGTTAGGATTGCTCAGGATAGCTTTGTACTCACACAGCTCTCACAAACCATGAGCCAAGAAGGCTTTGAGCTGCTATAAAAGGAAGAGAGACCAAGCCGAGACTCAACACACCTTTTTTTTATGTTTTAGTTTAAATTTAATTTTAAGTCTTTCTTTTAGGCATTGTTGTACCTCAGCTCTATAATTTAAAAGTTATGTTGTAATTCGTTTTATTTTAATGAAAGTTTAAAAGTTTTTACTTTGAAAAATTGCTATTACCACTGTCGCATTTTCAAGTTTTATATAAGCTCTAATTCTGTCTATTTTATATCAAAATGTGTTAAAGTTGTTAAAACCTTACTAGTGATCACCTTTTCTCAGCCTTCCCTTCATTAAAATTCATTTAAAAACGTTTTTTATAAATTAAAGAGGTGTTTGGCATTACTGTTAAAAAGGGGTGAATACTATGGTGAGTGACATGGGTTGGGAACACTTAGCCAGATCAATATCAATTGAAGATGTCGAAGATGAGTCTTCTTGATTATGAACTTGTTGTGCAGCGAAATTAATAGGCATATCGGAAGACTTCTTCTCAAAGTATTCTTCATACATTGGTTCGAACAAATTAGCTAAATCTTCTTTGGATGGAGTATTCATTGATTTCGCTGATGAATCATCATTAAGAAAGTGTTGTGAAACGGGTTCTAAACTGTCATGTTCAGAAGCCATAGCTGTACGCTTGTCAAACTTGACATGAATGGTTTCCATAATCTTTTTGGTATGACGATTATAAATTTGAAACCCTCTGGATGTTTCCGAATATCCAATAAAGATACCAATGTCTGCTTTTGGTTTCATCTTCCCAAGGTCATCTCGATCATTTGTTGGATAACACAAGGAACCAAACATACGAAAACTTCACATTTGGTTTTCTGTGGTGAAGAAGTTCATACGGAGTTTTGTTGTGCCTTGTATGAATTATTGATCGATTTTAGGTAAAGCAAGCAGTTGAAACAGCCTAGGCCCAAAGAAATTCCGATAATCGTGAAAAGATAAGCATTGTGCGTGCAGCCTCGACGAGAGTACGATTGCGTTGTTCAACAACACCATTTTGTTGAGGCGTTCAAGCAGTTTAAAATTGTTGCATAATGCCTAACTTTTCATAATGAGTCTTAAGACTTGCATTTTTGAATTCAGTACCGTTGTCAGTTCGAATCTTGTGAATTTTAGCGTCGTAGCTCAACTGAACTTGAGCAATGAACTTCTTTATTATCTCGGGGATTTCATCTTTTGAATGAAGAAAATATACCCGCGTGAATCAAGAATAATCATCAATGATCACAAGAGTATACTTCTTTCCATTGATCGAAGCCACCCTTATTGGACCACATAAATCCATATAAATTAATTCCAACTTAGAATGAGTCCTTAGAACCAATTTAGGTGGATGAGAAGCTTTCTTGCTCTTTCCTCGCTCACATGCAGAACAAAGGTGATCTTTGATGTATTTGAACTTCGGAAGACCATCAACCAAGTCATGTTTGGTAAGATCATTTATGGTACCAAAATTAAGATGTGAAAGTCTGCGGTGCCATAATTATGACTTTGTCGAAGAGGCTTTGGACATAAGATAAACGGGTGAAGAAGCAGCCATATCAGGAATGGAGATAGTGTATAGATTAGATTCACGATCCCCTATAAGCAGATCATCGCCCTTAAGATTTCGCACGTAACATGTTATTGAATGAAAAGCAACTTCTAGATCACCATCTCAAAATTGTCCAACACTGAAGAGATTGTGCCCTAACCCTTCAACATAATATACATGACAAATCATGATGTTACCTTGTACATAATCGCCATAGCTTGTGATTGCTGCAAAATGGTCGTTCCCAAAGCGGACGGTGCCCATGAATTTCTCAACGAAATTTTTCAGTAGGGATCGTTCACCCGTCATATGCTTTGAACAACCACTATCAACAATCCACAGAACGATTTGAACCACCTACAATACATGAAGATACTACACATGGACACGTGGACAATTTGACTACTCATTTTTTAACAGAAACTAATGGTTTAACAGTAGATCGACCATTTTAACATTCGGAGACGTTTTAACGGGTGACCAAAAAAAGTTTGGTTGTAATTTGTACCACTTTTGCCACATTTGACTAGTTCGAATTTTGTTCTTCATGTAGTTGCTAAGGGAATTAACTCGCATATTAGAAATACTAGAAACCTTAGATTTTGGCATTTAATGGGGTGACCGCAGCAATCTTAGTTTTGGAAACTACGGGAGTAGTATATAAGGACTTAGATTGAGTTATCTTAACAGAAAACCTAGTTTTTGAAACTACAAGGATAGTGTCTTGAAAAGTAGATTTTACTGTTCAAGGAGTAGTGAATAAGGCTCTTCTAACATTTGAATTCACATTCAATTTATATTTCGCAAGACAATTATCATGACATGGGATAAGCACATTCTTAGCACAAGAAACACATAATACATTATTCGCTATAGAGCGTTTTTGATTTTAGCATTAGTTACAAACGTATTTAACGTAACATTCTTAGATGCAACATCTGGTTTTTTATTTGTCCTATCAAAAACTTCTACTTTCTCTGATGAATTCTTAGTGTTTGAAACCACACTATTCCTGAATGATGAATCCCTATTCGATGGTCTTCTAACACTAGAAGTAGCGCTCAGTCTTGTAGAAGATAAAACACTCTTAGCTTTATTTGTATTAGTGACTTGGCTCGTTCCAACTTTGTACATTCCTAGTGCAATAACATTTTTGTTTGTTCCAACAGCTTGTTGTTTATTAGGTAAAGTCTGTAAAGTGATTGTTTTTGAAAAAACATGTTTCTCTTCTGTTTTAGGAACAACATGTTTCTTTTGAAAAACTTGTTTATTTAATGGTGTTACATAAAGAAGTTTTTTAGAAACATTTACTTTGTCAAACTTAGTATTCACAGACTTACCGTTTTCAACATTTTTCAATTTAGCTCTCAACTCAGATATTGTTATAAAAAGATCTTGGTTTTGAGCATGAACATCCGCATAAGCATAAGTCTTTTGTTTAACATTCCCAATCAATTCATTGATTTCTCCTTGAGTTTGAGCACATGTCTTTTTGATTGAAGCGAAAAGTTTTTGATATTATGTTTTAACATTTTTTTGTTCTTTTATCAAAGATTGAACTTGAAATTCCAAAGACACGTTCTCACTCTCAAGCTTTTCCATTTTTTATATCCAAGAGGTTTCACAAACGTTTTTCAAAGAAGATTCACATTTTCGTATTTCTTTTTCATGTTGCAACTGTAATTCAAAATCAAGACTTTGTTTTTGACATCTTTGAACATCGTTTTCAAGAATGTTTATTCGTTTTTGCATGCCCTCTTGGATTTCAATGGATTCCCTTTGAACTTTCTCAATCTCATCTTTCATATTGTTATCTACACATTCATGACTCAACAGCACACAACATTCGATTTCATGCTTGAGTGTTGCTTCCAAGAGTTGATCTTTCAAAAGTTCATTTTGTTTCCATGTGTAACACCCCCAAATTGGGTCGCAGCGGAATAAGGGTCCGGGGCGTGTTACTTCTTGATCAATAGCACAAGATATATAAGAATGACACAAAAAGTCGTTTAAAATGATACATTGGATTTAATTGAAAGATCTAGTACAAAAGCATATAGCTTTACTTGTTCATTGTTGAATATTACAAAAGTTGACAATACATTTCCCCAAATATGATGCACCTAAATCTTTAAGCGTGCAATCCAAAATATAACCCAATGCATCCTTGGCATCCCATGCCTATTGATCTCCTGAAAACATTGCTTAAAAACGTCAACAAAATTGTTGGTGAATTCATAGGTTTGATAAAATCATAATGTGCAGGACCGCAAGACTTTTTAGTGATAATGCAACACATGCAGATCTCACAAAAACTAGATTACATTTACACTAAGCTCATGACACTGAAGCTCGACGATCTTTCTTGCAATTAAACTATATATTGCAATTTCTGCCCGATTAGATGTTCAACCCGAAAACATCTTAAATTCGACATGCTATAACGTTCGTTCCCGGTGATAGCTAATCACCCGAACGGGGAGGTCGTTTCCCGAATAGATCTATTAAATAACATTCGCGCTCACATAATGTAATTCCCAACTACATCTATGCAATTGACAGTTCATGATAAAGGGGCTCAACTTGGGTTATCGCTACTTAGGCAACATGTAATCAATACTTGCGTCCAATTTATAAAATAAAGCATGTTTTCACCCCATAATTATAAATCATTGAAATCATAAAAATGTGGGGCTATGAACTCACCTTGAGTTCAGATAATCCAAATATCGCAGATAAAGCGTCACGTAAAAGATCGAATGCAACCTAAATTATCATAGGTCGTATAAGTACCAAGTACTTGAATCTAATCTTATAGTTGTTACCTCGTACTATCGTTCGGGCTATCATAATTAAAGAGGTCATGACATGACGTTCGAGGAGTTAGGACACTTTAAATCGTAAATCCAACAACTCGTCGAAACGCCATCCGAAGAGGCCTCATTATGAAACTCCCTAGTAATATAGTACTTTGATAACCACATAATATTCTATATAGCTCAATCACCAACTAATGGTTTTGGAAAAATTGTGTTTAATAAGTTAAAACGTTTATAATTACCGTTTTAGTAAAACTCTTCGTAAAACTTTCGCGCTTTTTTAAACCGATTCTCGCGTTTTTCTTATGTTCATCTTTTCGTATTAAGAGGGCTATCGATATTTGACATTTTCAATAAAATTTTCCCCTGTTGACAGTAATTTCACTGTTCAAGACAGACAGAGTTTTATAAAATTTCGTATTTGTTGTCGTAAAAACCCGTAAATGTCGTATTTTATTCGTTAGCTCGTTTTAATGATTCTTTCGTGGAAGTTCTCGTAGTTGGAAAGTTCTTTCATTTTTATTGGGTTAACAAAAATATAACTTTCTGTCATGATAGTAACTTTATAAAAATAGTTTTTTATAAAAGTATTAATTGTGTAATATCGCGAAAATTCATAAATCGTTCGTTATTAATTGAAAAATACGATTTTATCTTTTGAAATCCTAAAATTTGTGTATAATTTTATTTAAAATATCATCACTTGCTGTTTATAATTTTTATAAAAAATGTTTTCTATTAAAATGTTTTATACTTACGACTACGTTATTAACGTATATAACTCGTTTTTACGTTAACTTTTTTCGTATTAATCCGTTTAACATGTTTTTACTTTTTCGGAATCGCCGTGGAAATGTATTATCTTTATAAAATATCAAATAAATATATTTTTTAAGACACTTTGGGACGGGATGTTTTAACTAAACAGTCTAAGTTCTTTCTTGACCTTGTTTTTATGTTTTGCCACTTTATAACTTTTCTACATTAATAAACATAAGTGTTCAACGTTTTCTCTCTGATATAACTTATCTTTAATGATCATATAACTTAATATAACGCTATTAATTAATTGTCGTATGTATTTCTTTAACTTGAAACAGATTAAGAAACTATTAAAACCCTATTATCCCATACTCAGGTTTACACAAACAAATGATACAATAGTTTATCATCATTTTTAACATGTATATGTATATCACCACATATTCTAAAGTAATCCATGTGATCATTTCAAGTTTAAATCTCATTTTCATGATAAAATCCTAAATGGTGATTAAACTAAATAGAAATAACATATGCTAAAAAAATGAAGATTATAAGAACATAAAGAATTCAAGTAAACCTTATGAGGTATGATGATGATGATGAGCTAGTGCTAAACCCTTATTTAGCCACAAAACTAAAGCTTGCACAAATAATAACCCTTGTTTTCTTAACAAAAACCCTAGCTTCCTTTTCTTGATTAATACTTGTAAATGGTGATTCAATGGATGAAAACACCTTAGAATGTCTTAGGATAGATGTGTATAGAAGTGAATGGGTTGTATAAAAATTGATATGGATTTGATTGGGGCCTTGGTTTGTGCCGTAGGTTGCCAAGAGAAAGAAGGAAGAGATATTGGTGATTTTTACCAAGTGTTAAGCATGTATGTGATCTTTCACTACTAGATACATGTATATAAGGCAAGACCTAGTCAAGGAGACAAGGTATGGTTCAAGTGATGGGTCTTTAGTCTTAGGTATGGTCCTTAGTCAAAGTAAGCTAGGTATGGTGCATTAAAGAAGTATGGTGTCTCTTTGACCAAAGTTGATGAGTTTTGCTATAATACTTGTACAATTTGCAAGAATTTCGGCAAAACATAAGGTATAGATGATATATTTTGTAATTTTTATGTATTAGGTATAAAAGTGGGTATTTGTTGAAGCGTAGAAAAGTTTTTGTGGTTCCGGGAGTGCCTAAACGCAATTTATCGCGAAACGTATACACTTTACGTATCCGATAAAAATAATAATGAACAAAGTTAATAATTATCCTCAAAATAATTATATAACCCTTGAATGATGTAAACATTTAATTTTTTGATGCCCGTTTACATTGAACGCTAATTTTTAGCTTACGCGATTTAAACTTAATTCATGAAATTACAAGCAAACACGTACAACACTAAAATAAATAGCATATTTATCGACGTCGTCAAAGACTCTAAAACACAGGGTGTTATATTAGGAGCAATGGAATGAATGAAAGGGTCTTGTAAAACAATAGTCAAGTGAAGAAAATGAAAGTAGAAGAGCACCTTAGGATTTTTTTAGTTTTCTAATTATAAAACATATGTAAAAGCGTGTAATAACAATTTGAATGATAAGACCTTGAATGTTAATTTTACTTGTGTATCTTGTGGCAAGTGTGTTCTTAATGCTAATTGATTCGTCAATAATATATATATATATATATATATATATATATATATATATATATATATATATATATATATATATATATATATATATTATTTAGTATATATATATTATATATAATATTAAGAAACCCTCAAAAACCAATTAACCTTTGCATAAGATTATGGTCAAAAGTTTCACCAAATATAACTGTAGCGGAAGGTTGATTCCCGAGGGTCGTTATTTGTCCCAACGAGGCTTGAATGAATGGAAAAATCGATTGACGGATTGATGATTGATGTTTGAATATGACATAAGGTATGATGGTTTTTTTTTTTACAAGTAAATATATGCAAAAAAAATGATTAAATAAAACCTAAAAACGAAAGCTATATAACTTAAAACCTAAAACGGGCATGAAAAACGAGGGGTAAAAACCTAAATTTTGCAAATTAAACCCTAAAACAAATTTAAAAGCTAAAATAGATTCTAAATGACAAATAACGAAGTTTAAAAAAAAACTAGACTAAAAACGGAGGTCGTTTGACCCAAAAACGTGTCAAGACAAGAACGGGAACGAATCCCGTTCTTTAAAAAGTAAATTTTTGAAAAATTAATCCTACATAAACTTTTTTATTTTTCCTACAAAATATATGAAAAAAGAAAATTTTAGAAAAAATATTTATATTTTTCTGATTAATATTTTATTTTTTATGATTTTTTAAAGTTTAAAAAGAAAATAAATTATAAAAAATATTAAAACTTTTTAAAAAAATATGAAAAATGTGCACAAAATAGCTAAGGTGACAAGGGTCCTAGGAAAAATGAGCTTGGTCGCACAGCTTATCTAATAAGCTGTCAAATAAGCTCAACAGCTTATAAGCTTATTAGGCAAAAACCCCTTTAAATACTAAAGCGCCCAAAGGTCTTACAGAAAAGACCCAAGGGCGCAGCGGTAGAGTGTGTAGTGTGTAGAAGGTTGAGAGTGGTAGAGGTCGGGGGTTTGAGTCTTGCTCACCCCCGACTTCCTACTTTCCCCTTTTATTTATTTTTTTGAATTTTTTTTTACAAACTTGTTAAACTCAAAAAGATAAGCACTTTTAAAAATTTGAACTTTTTTATGAAAAGCAATTAATAAGCTAGAATGAGCACTTGAATTTGACAGACTTAGCTTTTTAACTAAGTCTTAGACTAATTCAACTAAATAAGCTCGAATAAGCTTCAAACTAACAAAATAAGCTACAAATGGCTTAAGGCCAACCTAATAAGCAATCATGAAGAAAATTAAATAAGGAAAAAGAGCTGAAAAGAATGATAAGCAAATAAGTAAATTTGAATGCATAAATGGTCAAAACAGACAAAGGGGGCTACTTGAGGCTTATTTTAAGCCATTAAAAGACAACCTATGGGTTCAAGGCTTATAGGTCCTTAAAGTTGGGCTTATTGGCTATCTAGAAATGAAAAGTAAATAAGATATTAAAAGTAAATAAGCTGGAAAAAGCCAAATAAGTTGGCAGACTTGGTTTTTATACCAATTTTGAAAATCCTAACTATTTGGGCTTTTTTAAAAAGCAAATAAGCAAAGGCAAAGTGCAAATAAGCAAAAATAAGTTATCTACTACACCTAATAAGAAAGTATTAACAAATATAAGCTAAGAAAATCAAACCAATAAGCCAGGAAAACGAATTAACCCAAGTGCATAAGCTGTGCAGGGCAGCCAAAGGGGACACTCTTTGGGGCTCATTTTTAAGCACTTAGAGTTAGTCTTAGGCTTAAAAGCTTATATGGGCTTAAAGCTTGTACAAGTAACTATCTAAAAATTCTAAGAAAGCAAAAAGTAGAACAAAGGTAAGCTATAAAAAAGGGCTGAGAAAGGTGGCTGTCACAAAGATTGGCTACCTTTTTGTGTTTTTTTAAAAAAAAGACAAAGCTAAAACAGGTTCAAAAATAAGCTAGATAATAAGCCCTAAATGCAAAAATAAGTTGAAACAGATTGGGTTTGACTCTAAAGGAGTTTATGCTCAAATTATCATAAGCTAAATACAACTTTAAGTGACCTAAATGTGAAACTAAAAATGGGGCTTTTGAAATAAAAAATGAACTTGACAACCATGACAGATTCTAAATTAGAACACAAACTCAAATACACACTTGACTAAGTTATTCTACTGCATTAAACAGGCATGTAACATGTCTAAAAACATACTAACAACCATTAAATCAAAATTCAAACACATAAGCTAAATTATGGATCTAAAATCCAACAGATTCAAACCATAGCTACTTAAGATTTTAAAAATGATATTTAAACAATCACAACCTTTTAAAAACAGTTTAACACTCTTAATTTTGCTAGTTAAAACTGGCTAAAAGACCCCAACCCATTAACTTACCCATTCTGATCCATTTTGGCTATTATGCCAAACACCCCTTAATGTATACAAATCTAAGTTTTAGGCAGATTTGGTGAGGTTTGGGCTTGGTTATTTAACTAACATGCAAGTGAGAGTGTAGATAAGCACAAGTTACAGGAAACAAGGGAAATAAGCATAAAAAAGACACAAATAAGCAATGCTACCGTAGATTTTTAATAAAATGGAACTTAAAGGAACTTACAAGCTCCTTAAGCTTCCTGTATGAATTCAGCAATCACAAACACACCTAATGCTCCCCATAGAGCTCTAAAACCATAGCCATCCAAAATTTGCTATGTTCCTTGCCTTTTAACAGATTTTTTTATTTTCTCTTTGATGATTTGTATAAATAAGTGAAAATGGAATTAATAACTGAGGAAATTTAAACTTAACAACAGAACTTTCATTACTTTTTAACTGGTACAATGCTTGTAAAATAAGCTTAACAAAGTAAAATTCGTACAAAAGCTAGACTTGAAAATTAAAGACGAACTAAAACTAGATAAAAGAGAGATCATTTCTTGTGTGTCTTGGCCTGGGTATTTATAACTAGCTGAATCTTCTTTACATTGCGTTTGTTGTGTTTGTTTGGTGAGAGCAATCAAAGCTTCAATCTTGGCCTTCCATATCACTTGTGCTTCTTTTAAATTCATCTCAGCCATTGATTTGAGCATAACCATTGAAAAAGGTGTGGATTGCCAACTTGGCAATGGCAACATGTGACAAGGGAAGGTAGTGGAGGAGGGGGGTGATGTTTATCCAGGGGTTTTTCGAGGTGGGGGAATAAAACGGGTGTTGTTTGGGGAAGATAATCACTTGGCGGGAAATTTGGTTTAAGCTAGGTTAAGTGGGTTAGGGATGAATGGTGAGAAGGGATTTGGGGGTAAAGGGTAAAAGTTGTAAATGTTTTAGGGTTAGGGTTTTGGTTTTCACATGATTGGCCCCTTAAGTTATATAGGTGTTTTGCAAAATTCGTCCTTGTGTGGTACAAGTATGAGGGTTTGGCAGAGATGCCCCCTCAACTTGTATATGGTCATTACAAAGTCAGTCCTTGTGTTAATACAAGTATGGGGGTTTGGCAGTTTTGCCCCCTCTACTTGTATTTTAAGTAAATTGCAAATTCAGCACTTGTAGTCTTTTTATCCTTGCAACAACTTAGGGATTTGGCATTTGTGGTCCCTCAAGTTGTATTTTCTGCTTCAGTTTCTCGGAGTTGACTTTGACTCTGTCGGGGTTGACTTTGACTTTGACTATTTGACTTTTCTGTTGACTTTTTGGCTTGATTGACTCTTTGGCTTTGATTTTGCTTCGTCTTTTCACACCTTTCCATTCCGTGCTCAGTTTTGTCGTTTTTGGCTTTGTTTTTCGTCCTTTTCTGAATATCCGTTTCCTGCACAACACAAATGCAAAACAAACATATATTGGCAGTTTTTTTGTCTGTTTTTGGTCATTTAAGTCCGTTTTTTATGGAAAAAGGTATGTGTAATTAAGCACATACCACTAATCATGATTCTTGTATGTTACATTATCTTAATAGCGTGAATACTAGAACTAGAAAGCCTATGGCAGTGCCCACTAGTACTAGAAAACCCAAGAAAATGGTGAACCAATCTGTTGCAACACCACATAGGAAAATAGTTGCTTCAGAATCCACTATCTAGAATCCTAGAAATAGATTAAGAAAGCTTTACGAGAATGTTAGTAAGACATGTAAATGGCGGTACACGAAACTTACACCACTAGGTTATAAATGGGAACCTAAGTCTAAAACAAATGTGAACACGAATGTTAGCTTGCCTATAGGAAATGAATCTAGGTTAACTAATATGTCAAAACCCACATCTATTAAGGGCTCCAATTTGTCAAACTCTACAATGTCTATTAACTATTTTGCATCTCGTAGAAATTATCTTATTCATAATCGACTCTGGGTGCACAAAGCACATGACGGGAAATCTCAAGCTTCTAATTACTTTCATGGAGAAATTTATACGTACAGTACGCTTTGGAAATGATCAGTTTGCACCGATACTATGATATGGCGATTTGGTTCAAGGGAATATGACTATCAAGCGGGTTTTTTCTGTCGAAGGGCTGAATCACAATTTATTCTTGGTTGGTCAATTATGTGATGAGGATTTGGAAGTTGCTTTTTGGAAATCTACATGTCATATTCATGATTTAAATGGAAATGATCTTTCGCTGGTTCTCTAGGAACAGATCTTTACACAGTCACTCTTCAAGAAACTACTTCACCAAATCCAATTTGCTTAATGGCTAAAGCTTCATCGTCTCAATAATGGTTATGGCATCAACGTTTGTCTCATATAAAGTTTGACACCATCAATTTGCTTTCAACGAAAGATATTGTGACCGGCCTTCCTAAATTGAAATTTTTCAAAATCATCTTTGTTCTTCTTATGAGTTGGGGAAGGCTAAAAGTAAGTCTTTCAAGTCAAAAACTACCTCAAGCTCAAAAGGGCAATTAAACCTCCCACACATGGATTTGTGTGGCCCTATGCGTGTAGAAAGTATTAATGGAAAAAATTATATTCTTGTAATTGTTGATGATTACTCCAGATACACATGGACTCATTTCTTGCGGTATAATGATGAAACACCGGTGGTTCTCAAAAACTTTCTATAGATGATACAAGGCAATATTCAAGCTCAAGTTTTAACTGTCAGAACGGATAAAGGTAAAGAAATTTCGAATAAGACTCTACTGTTGGGTTTTACCATCTAATTAACCATATTAATTAACACGAGTACGCAGCAAAATTAAAGATCATGTAGAACACATTAATTAACAAAAGATTAAAGATGTGTACCTTATAGCAAATAATGAAACACCAGTCTTCAATATTCGCGTGTGTATAACGTCACATGCAAAACCACCAAGATCAAAAGTAAGATCTCTCTAAGCTTCCACACACAATACGTTCTTAGCAAACAACGAAGTATGCTAGTACTAGTAGTGTTTAACCAAACGATCACCTTCGTCTTTGAATCAATCAACACACGAACAAAACCACAACGTAAGTGGTATTAGATCACAAACCGAAACCCTAAAGGGTGTTCGGTTCGATCGCAAGACACAAGGAGGAAAACCGAAAACCTTTGGTGGGTTTTGGGATTCGGTCGAACACAAAGGAGAGCACAAAGGGATTTTAGGGTTTAGGTTTTTCAAGTTATGAGACAATGAAAGCCTTAGACCTCTATTTATAATCCACTTAACTTGGCATGCAAGTAAGCTCACCCAATCCCTATGGGATTGGGATTCGGCAGACTAAAGGAAAGAAGGGGGGCAAACCGCAATTCTCCTTTTCCCGGGTTTGCATATTAGTCCTTTAACTTTTAACGACTAATATTAATTCTTGTTAAACTTTTAACAATCGTTTATTAAACACTAATATATTTAATCATTGTTCTACGTATTAACGCGTGCGTCCCCGTAGGCTCGAATAGATTTCCGGACATATATAATTTATACGTGGACATATTCCAACATTTGCTTTGCCTGCCCCGAGGGCTAATGCATGTTTAGTGCATCTAGTGCTTTGTGTAGTTTGCTTTTATGCCCCCTTTGCTGCTGCTCGCTCTTGGTAGGTCTTTTAGGTCTTTTTATCTAGTTTGCCCTTTTTTAGCGTTTATTCTTATGCTTTGTGGTTTTATGTGCTCTGTTGTTCTCCTGCTTTTGCTTGCCTTCTCGTTGTGGTTTCATGCCTGTTGTTCATGTTTGCCTCGTTGATGCTTTGGCTGCTCCCGTAGCCGTATGCTTGTTTTGTGCTTTTAAGGCTTTGCGTGCTTGCTTTTTGTTTAGCCTTTCCTGACATGTTCTTTTGCTTTCTTTTCGTATCTTGTTTTATCTTCTCCCTCCTTGCTCCTTTACAATATCATGCTCTTGAAAAAAAAAAGAAAATAAAAATAAAAATAAAATATTTTAAAAATAAATAAATAAATAAACAAATAATAATAATAATAATAATAATAATAATAATAATAGTGGTGGTGGTGGTGGTGGTGGCGGCGGCGGCGAGCCAGGTGCAGGAGCAGGAGGAGGAGCAGCAAGAGGAGCAGCAGGAGGAGGAGGAGCAGGAGGAGAGCTGCTGCAGCAGCAGTTGGAGGTCTACCCGGAAGCAGTCTCTTTACCCGTGGGTTTTCCCAAGGGTAGGGGTATGACGTGTCTACATTTCACCTCTCCCATACCCTGCTTTGGCGGGATTGTGTATCGTTGTTGTTGTTGTTGATTGTTGGTGAAGATATATGATCAAAATTAGGTTTTAAGATTTATTCAAATACCATCTCAACTTTAAACCCAAGCATAATTCTGATACTAGTATTGCTGAGGCATTCCACTTGTGATTCTAGCTATGCTCATTAGTTGAAATTGATAAACGGAGAACAAACAATAAATTGATTTTATATATTATTTGTCAATAATCTGCTTCTAGTTGTTGCATTTTGTTAATAAGCTAACTTGATATGTTTTTGGCATTAACCCCATTTCTAATTCATTATCCATTTTCAGATAGCAGCACTAACCAAAGATCATTGGATCTTGGTTTAAGAAAGCGTGCACCGAAGGGCACATCAAGCGCATCAGAGTGATGCGATGACGTGGGCGCATCAAAATGCGAGAGGTGGAGAAATAACTAGTTTTACTTTGTTTTGTCTTGGATTTTTAGTATCTTTAGTTGTAAAATTGCTTTTGACTTGTCTTTTTTTATTGGACTACTATAGGTATGTAAGTTACTTTAGATCTCTGCATGGTGTTAGTGTGTCCGACACCATTTAGAGGTTCTTTATGTCTTTTTATGGCTGTTCCATGAATGTGGACTAATGCCAGTGAGTTTCAATGGATTTATGTGTTGTGATTTTGTGTCTACTCCATGTCTGCTGCAATTGAAAATAATGTCTGGTGCAAGTTCCTGCTATTGGTCAAAATGTTAAACGTTTTTTTTTTGAAGTTGTGTGTTTGGATATGTGGGGCTACAACTCGTGATACCAGGTCCATGGAAGGCTTTTCGTTTGTTGGCCTGGTATTCATTTGGTTAATTTTGGGTCCATTTTGTCTTGTGATAGCTTTGTTCCATCATTGTATCATTATTTAGGATAGCGGGTGAGTTTGTGCACATGTATTTTGGTATTTTGATTTCCCGGTTCCTTACTTTTAATTAGCTTGATTAGTTGTGGGGGTAGACTTGTCAAATGGGTCAACCCGACCCTACCTCGACCCGAACCCAATAAGGCCTTATAGGGTCGGGTTGATTCATGTCCAACTTAGCTTATCGGGTGAGCCCGATAAACCCGATAGTCTAATAGGTTTTGGTTAGGGTCTTGAAGAATTTGTTATCGGGTTACCCCAATGACTCGATAACCTATAAAAAAACCTAAGAATATTGATTTTTTGATTGAATTTCTTTTGTCATAGTTTAAAGGTTACAGTTACAGTTTTAACAAGTAAAGCTTGCCACAAAAGATTTGATAAATTGCTTCCTCAAATTTTGTTCCATTGTGGTTTGCATCAGTAGCTTACTATTATCATTTTTATAGTTTTGCTGCTAGTGTGTTGATGCCAACTGCCCACAAAATTCGATGTCCACTTGATATATATTTTGTTTCATTCGTTTTATGTCGGGCAGAATGAAATATTAGTGTTGGTTTAATATTTAAGTTAATTTCATGTTGGATGGTATTTAAATATATAAAGCAAATTGTGGGATGTGATTCGCATGTAACTCGATAGACCCAACCTGACAACGCGATAGACCTGAATCCGATAGATCCGATACCTTATAGACCCGACCCAATAAGCTCCTAACCCGACCCGATAACTTGTTTGACACCCGGGGATGCTTTGTTGTGTATCTTTTGTACTCTTGTTTTGGTTCTATAATATTGTTGCCAATCTAAAGAAAAAGTAAGTGACTTTATCTGATGATTATGGTAGAATGTATAAGTAATACTAATATTTTGAATGTTATCTTATACGAAATGTCTAGCGCTTGTGATGCACATGCATTCACATCTCGCATCGGCCTTTGGGACTCTTACTCTTTTAGCTCATCGACTTACCTCATGCCTTTTTAAACCAAGAATTGAATGACATGGGAAATGTGACTTCACGCTTATTTTTATTAAGGTAAAAGTTATTATTGCTTAACGTACTTAGCGTAATAACTCATTATCACTACTTTACTTCGCTTATTGTCATAATACATAACGAAACTTGGTTTATTCGGTTATATTTGACATGGCTTTTATTTTTTGGGAGTGTGATATGCACACCACACAAAGTGATGTGCACACCACAAAATTACATTTGTGATGCATATAGTACAACACCACATATGTATTTTTGTGGTGTGCATATCAACTCCCTTATTTTTTTTATTTTTTTATGTTGTTTAATTCCGCATGAAAGCGACATCTTCACATTTGACCGTTTGAGACCCGTACATTAATAACCCAAAACCTATTTACTTTATCCGACCTGTTCCTTTATAACATAACATAATAATATAGGTAAATTACACCGTTGGTCATGTACTCACCTCCGTTTGGCCCCTAGATAACAGAGACTCTCATACGGGGTCTTTTTTGGCACTGTTGTTACCGTTTGGTCCTTGAAGCCCCGCTATACCTAACGACGATTATTTCCGTCATTATCTTGGCCACGTCACCCTTCCACCGAAGGGTGTAATAGTCTTTTAACGTTAAATTTTCATTGCACCGTTGGTCCCTGACGACTTTGTTAATACAGTAAATTTTACTGTTCAAAAATTTTATCTTTTTTCGATTGCACGGTTGGTCCCTTTGATGTGTCTTTTCTCGATTCTCGCCAATCTCATTTCTAACCGCCATTTTTTTCCAAACCAGGAACCAAATATACCTTAATCTATATCATCCACATCCCTAACATCCTAAAAACAAAAACAAAACAACAACAACATGCATAAATCAAAACACTTGATATAAGAACTTAATTTTTGTCCAATTAGATATACAAGTAATAGCTTCAAAAGATTAGATATACAACCATAAGATATAAAAGTCATTACTTTCAACCACCAACAAAACAAAAGTCACTAACTACCCGCTACCTATAAAAACCTAATCATTTAAATCCATTATAGCCACATGACCTTCCTTCTCATGGATACCTGAGTTTCAACCAACACTTCTGTTAAAGCGGAAAACTTACGATTTCTCTAGCTTAAGTTTGTTTCAAACAATCCAAAGAATCAACACCCACCCACGAGCTCCCAAAGCCTACATCTCACCAATCAACATATAGCGCCTCCTCAAATCATCACAACGATCATGAAGAAATCTTAGAAACCCTTCTTCGGCAATCTCTTGCACAAACCAGAAC
>BQNB010093742.1:0-26286 GCA_026074375.1 Tanacetum coccineum
TGGTGGAAATTTCGAGATTACATCGATCTTTGCTTTGTCGACTTCAAGTCCTGTACTAGACACCTTGTGTCCGAGCATAATTCCTTCTTTGACCATGAAGTGACATCTTTCCCAGTTTAAGACGAGATGAGTGTCTTTACAACTTTGGAGCATTTTATCGAGATTATGAAAACATGTGTCGAAAGAGCTTCTGAAGACAGAGAAATCGTCCATGAATACTTTGACGGATTCTTCGATCATATCGTGAAAGATTTCCAACATACATCTTTGAAATGTGGCAGGAGCATTACATAGACCGAAAGGCATTCGCCTATAAGTGTATGTTCTGAAAGGACAAGTGAATGTTGTTTTTTCTTGATCATTAGGATCGATAGGAATTTGAAAATACCTAGAAAAACCATCGAGGAAACAGAAATATTTATTTCCTGCGAGTCTTTCTAGCATTTTATCCATAAAAGGTAAAGGAAAATGATCTTTTGCGGTTGCTTCATTGAGTTTACGATAGTCGATGCATACTCGCCAACCCGTAATGGTTCTTATTGGAACAAGTTCATCATTTTTGTTGGTAACAACTGTAATACCACCTTTCTTTAGTACACAGTGGATAGGACTAACCCAAGGACTATCGGCAATTGGATAAATTATACTGGTATCCAGGAGTTTCATGATTTCTTTTTTAACAACTTCCTGCATGTTCGGATTTAACCTTCTTTGTTTTTGGACAACGGTTTTCTTGTCATCAAGAAGTTGTATATTGTGTTTGCATAATGATGGACAGATACCAAGAATATCTGTTGTTTTCCAAGCAAAGGCTTGCTTGTGCTTTTTAAGAACAGATATGAGTTTGTTCTTCTTTTCTTTAGGTAGCTGAGATGATATGATAACAGGAAGAAAAGAGGGTTCTTCCAGGAATACATATTCCAAATTATCAGGAAGAGGTTTAAGTTCAAGATCTGTAGGAGGTTCTTTAAGAGATGTTTTGATTTTATAATCAGTATTGATGGTGATTTTTTTCGAACGGTGGGTCTTCGGTGTCGGATTCGGAGTCAGAGTTTTCATCAGCGGTCATTGCCATGAATTCATCAAATCCAGCAAAGATTTCTTCTTCGAGAAGGGTTCCTTTGATGGAATTAAGGATTTTACTACCTTCATCTAAAAGAGCATCGAAATCTTCTTCTAAGATTTCATCGATTATATCGATACTGAAACAGGTATCATCGTTTGAGTAAGAGTGTTTCATTGCGGAATCGATATTGAAGATCATTCGTTAAGTTCTAACTCCAAGGTTGAGTTGTTTCTGTTTAACTCGAATCACTGCATCAGCAGTATGAAGAAATGGTCGTCCCAAGATGAGGGGACCTTTACTATCTTCTTCCATTTCTAGAATAACAAAATCAGCAGGAAAGGTAAATTTACCAACTTTAACGAGCATATTTTTAGCTATTCCAACAGGGTATTGGAATGATCTATCGGCTAATCTTACGCTCATTTTAGTAGGTTTAAGAGTCTCGAGTGATAATTTCGCATATAAAGAATATGGAATAAGGTTAATGCTAGCACCAAGGTCGGCTAAGGCATTGCAGGAGAAGGTTTTGTTGATCATTTGGATTAACTGGTGGGTTGTAAGATTTACCACTTCTTGTGAATACGGCATTCACATGCTCATTGCGAGATTGTAGTGGTTGGTAGGCTTTGGAGTTGTGTCCTTTTGGGTTTAGTTGAGTGTTACTGGGAAGAGATCCAGAAGGTCGACCAGATTGCTTGTCAGCAAGTCTGTCGAACTTGGTTTCAAGGGTTTAAATTGAAGCTTGATGATTTTTAGCAACGGTTTCGAGTTGGGTTTTGAGATCCATGAATGTTTCTTTGACAAAAGCATTGGTCGATTGCTGAGATTTCATGAAATCGTTGAATTGTTTTTGAAGATCGTATGGTTTATCATCGGTATTGGATCGGTAGTTGTCTCGATTGTAACTACTTCATTCGTTTGAACGCCAATTATCGAGATTCGAGTCTCGGTCGCGGTAATCATTGCAAAAACGAGTCTTACGAAAAGTTTGTATGAATTTGGCTTCTTCTTCTCGGGACATAGGTATACTATCTTCATCAATATCAGGTTTTGTTTTTTTAGCATGGGCTTGGAGTTCTTTATACTGAGCATCCATTTTCAAGGTCATGGCATCCATTTAGGCCATAATTTTGTCAGTATTAGAATTACTGCTACCTTCGCCGACGAAAGCAACGGTTTTTTTAAGAGATGATTTGGTTTTTTGATTTTTAGCCCAGTCGAGCTTGAGTAAGACTTTATCTCCCAGAAGCTGATAAGCTTGATTTGGTATTTTATAGAGGAAAATACCACCAGCTGCGGCATTTAGAACTTCTTGGGTTATTTCGCCGAGACCATGATAAAAGATTTTAATTATATTGCCCTTGGACAGATTATGACCATGGCAGTTTCGGAGCATATCCTTCATACGAAGCCAAGCATCAGTTAGAGATTCGTTTTCATGTTGAGAGAAAGCTCGGATTTCTCCGAGGAGTCGGTCGAAAAGAGCTGGGGGAAAGAAACGGCTAATGAAAGCGGTTCGAAGTTCATCCCATGTTTTGATAGTTCCTTCGTTGAGTTCATCCAACCATGTTTTTGCTTCTCCAGTGAGTGATAGGGGAAACATCATTAGGCAGACGGCTTCATTCTCAGTATCTCTATATTTAAACATATCGTAGATTCCGAGGAATTCATGAATGTGTTTATGAGGATAGGTTTTGGTTCTACCATCGAATTGGTTTCCTTTGACAAGAGTCAAGTGGTTACCTTTGATAGCAAATTCGTTAGCAGTTTCAGGAATAGTGATTGCGAAACCAGGAGTCGGAGCGACAACATGGTCAGCAGCCCACATGGGTTCATCGTCTATTGGATCGTAATTTCGAAGAATATCAAGAAAGTGACGAAAGTAGTTGATGTTAAGAAATGGCGGGTAGATAATTATCGGGTGTTGTGGTGGATTATTTCTTTGATCGTATGGAACCCTTCTATTTCGTCGACGAAGTCTTCGATTCAGAGTACGTTCAGGTTCAGGTAACGGTTCAACAAGTTCAGAATTGGAAGCACGTGTATGCATCCAAGAGAGAAATTGTTTGGGTCAGTTTGTAAGAAAACTGTACGATGATTTTTGAAAAAGAGAGGGGAGGTTAAAGTAATTTTCCAGAGTTTGACTACAAAACAGCTAAGAAATCCCCGGCAACGGCGCCAAAAACTTTGATGTGTTTCAAAAGCTTTAAATTTATAAGACTGGAAATACCGGATAATTATATGAAAACACACGGGTAAAATTATAACCCACGTATGTAGTATAATCTTTTTAGGTAAGACCATGTCGTCCACAGAGATTTGAGTAGTGTTCAAATAATCAGAAAGAAAATAGACTTTAACAATTTTGAAAATAATTTTTACTTTACCAATGATAAAAAGTATGACTACTCGGATAGTTGAAAAATAACTTATAAGTGTTGGAAATGATTTGACCTCGAAGATGGGGTATTAATTTATAAAGACGATTTCTCGTCAGAAAACGTTTTCACAAATCAACTTGTTAACTTAAGACTTATATTTAGTTAACTAGACCAAATGTGTCACTCAAATAATCCAGTTACTATTATATCAAAGCTTATTTTGTTTATCAATTTACGAAAGTGGATTTCTCGGCACAGACGTTAAAGACCATAGACAAATCTTTAAAACCACATAGATCATAACGGGTCTTTTGACCTATACCGATATGATTATATAATCTAAGTTGATAAGCAAAATAGATAAGATGAGATATAACAGGGTTGCAACATAAGCTTAGGATTAAAGCGGTCAAGATCATACCAAACATTTATTCATTATCATAACTTCACCGAGTATTCATGAGATTTAGCCTCTCATGGCTAAGGAGTTCATAACAAAAGTACTCATTACATAAATTTCCATTATTTCAATAACAAGGTAAGAAAACTTCTTCGTTCTTGATCGTTAGATCTTTTTCTTCAAGGGAAAAGGTATTTCTTGGTGTTTTGGTGAAAGGGGAAAGGTATGTGTGTGTAGAATGAGATAGGTAGTGAGAAATGGTTGTGAGAGGAATGATTTGGTTGAGAAATTTCGTCTCAATTTATAGGCAAGATTTTGGTGCAAAGTGCGGCGCACTTACAAATAAGTGCGGCGGACTTGGTGAGTTAATGCGATAGCATTTAATGACTTTTACTGGAAGTGCGGCGCACTTACAAATAAGTGCGGCGGTTTTGAGGAGTTAATGCAGGTGCATTTAATGGACTTTAATTCTTCAATCTTTGGGAAAATGTGCGGCGCACAATATTGTAAGTGCGGCGGTGTTTGAACTTCAGAGGAAAGTGCGGCGCACAATGTAACAAGTGCGGCGGACTTCTTGAATTTTGGCTAGAAATCTTTCTTTTCTTGTATTCGCCTCCCAAAGTGTATAGATTCTTGAGCTTGGGTCTTTAGAGTCTTCAAGTGAACCTATAAGCAATTTAAGCTTAATTAAGTATCGAAAGTTCACGAGAAATGATAAAATATATATAAATAACGCCATAGAAAACATGTATAATTTGGGCGTTATCACGCTTGTATAATTACAATGGTTGTGGGCTGGGTATTAGCCATCTTAATGAAAGTTCAATGTTTGGTTTGTTTTAAAATCGATTTCTTAATTTATCGGTGATTGTTTAATTATGTTTATCACCTCATACTTGTTTATGTGTTTGAAGATGCGACATATCATTCAACTGAATCTAGTGATACGGACCAAGTAATCTAGATACCGGGATAGCTCTCCATATCGTGTTTCATATTACTGGATCAATAGGATCACAAATAACGTTATGTCTTTGTCTTTGAATTATAAGCTTAGTTGGACCAGTAGGTGACCCGTTTATGTTTTAGCAATCATGCTCTTAATTTACTGATAAAGATTAGAATAGTGGACTACCAATATATAAAACACCGTTAAACAATAAGTGGATAAAGTCTCGTTGGGCTAGGGTTTTAATAGGATCACTGTTAGCCTCAAAATATTGAGTCGAACATGAAGTTCGTTCATTATGTATTTAAGTCTCGGTCAATTAATTAGTTAATGTTGTAATAGAATATTATCGGGAATCGGGCTCGATAGTTAAACTAATATTGTATATGTTTCGGATTTAATCCCAAGCAAAACCCTAGCCCGAGTCCTAGTTAAATATCCCTCGCGTCACATTAAATGTGTAGGGGTATATATATAGATATTTTCTCATATGAAACTATCTAATCTAATAATATCTTTTTTTTCTAAATCTTTCTCAGTTTCTCTCATCTCTCTCTCTTCTCTCTCTCTCTAAACCATTTTCTCTTTCTTATTTTCTTGATTCGATCCGTGTGGTTCGGCATATGAAGTGTTAGACGGGTTCCTACAATTGGTATCAGTCGCCTCGGGTGGGTTTCGTGATTTGTTTTGTGGTCATTTTTTTTAGCTTATTACTCGGCATATTTGTTTTTTTGTTTTTTTTGTGTTGATTCGGCTTAATCAAAGTATCTACACTTTGGTCAAACATAGAATCTAAACAAAACTACAAACCATTATGTCTCTTACATACCTACAAGTTTGTTTTTTTCTTTTTCTCTTCAAACAGAAAATAAATCGTTCCATAGCTTATTCGTATGGTTTACACGGCTGAAACAAAGATAAGTGAAAGGTACCAAAGGCGTTTGATATTTTTGTCGAACCGAACAAGCAACTTTGTGAAGCAACCGAACGAGTAACATCTCCAGATCACCGAACGAGTGCCATTCCAAATATCACCGAACGAGTGCATTCTCTTTTGGACCGAACGAGCAAAATTTTTAAAGGACCGAACGAGTTCATTCTCTATACAACCGAACGAGTGGAAATTTTTTTGAGCCGAACGAGTGAAAACTCAAGGACTGAACGAGTGGAACACTTCTTGAACCGAACGAGTGAAAACTCAACAACCGAACGAGTGGAAATTTTTTTGAGCCGAACGAGTGAAAACTCAAGGACCGAACGAGTGGAACACTTCTTGAACCGAACGAGTGGAACAAGACTTGAACCGATCGAGTAACATTTCAAGAAGTACCGAACGAGTGACTTCATGAGCCGAACGAGTGAAAGCACTAGCACCGAACGAGTTTTTTTTCTAGCTTGAATCGAACTACATCACACACAAGAACAAAATTTTCGGTTCTCTTCTAGCTTGAACGAGTTTCTTCACGTTTTAACAAATTTTCAGGACGACGTTATGATTCTCGTGAGGTTTCTACGCGAACACACCCACAAAGTTTCAAAAATTTCTTTATGGTTGCCCAGAATCGAGATACGCGAACACACCAGAACCCGGTTATTTTCCGAATGCATGACATATTAAAAACTGATAAGTTTTTACGTATATATATATATATATATATATATATATATATATATATTAGTTTTTTATAGGTTTATTATTATTTACTATTACTACTATTATTATTATTATTATTATTATTATTATTATTATTATTATTTTGATATAAGATACCTTAACAATACGGTTCACTAGTTGAAATGTTCAACTATTTAAAGTTAGAGGGGTATGTGGTTTTTGGTATATTACTCACGGAAATTGGAATATTCATTTATGTTTACTACGGTAGTCCTTTATGATTGTTTGTCTTAATAGGTTTATCTTTTTCGATTTTAACGATAATAGGATGTGGTGAATCTTTTGTGGTTGTTCGGAGATATTATCACACTTTCCATTCGCGTTTGAGTACGACATTCACATGCTCGTGTGAGCTTGAGGGGAGGAGGATGGTCGGTCTATCGGTTAGTTTTGAAGATACGTTTGAGACTTCAGACCACTTATATATTTTTACTTTCCATGTTTTGAATTTAGTTGGAAATTCTTTTCATTTTGCTTCATCTTTAAAATCATATAATTAACGTTGTTCTTGACAAATATATTTGAAACTCTTTAATCATCCAAGAATTTAGTCATTGATTTTTCAATATCTATTTTAGTTTGAGGCTCTTGGTTGACGGTTTTAGACTTTTTATTGAGTAAAACACCGGTAGTTTTACAATCGTTGCTGTCATAGAGTTTCCATGAAACAGGTTCTAATGCTAGGGATATGTCTTTTGAAATCATTCGAGATCATCTTCTACATCATTGTTTAATTCTGTAAGCCTGATTTCTTGGAATCTTTAGGATCATGAAGGGATTGGTGAGAAAACGAATCCTGAGAATTTTGGTTTTGATAACCTTCAGATTGAATGTAATTTGCTTCATGACGTTCACACATCGGCGTGTCATCGTTTAGGTAGTTTTTAGAAGTGTTTCCATTTCTAAGCTCATTATATTTCTCACGCATATCTTGCAATTCTTCATTTAAGCTTATAATTTGAGAATCCATTTTTAAAGTTAGAGATGCCAATTTTTCCATTAATCGAAATTTATCAGTAGTGTAGTCTCGGATAATTTTAATTTTACAAGACCTTTTTAATAAATTTTTATTTAATTTATATATTTGACTTACAGGTTTTTTTTCCAAAAGATCGAGGATTTATACATACGTTAAGCATTTTGCAAAAAGACATTTTTATATATATAGTTAAGGCTAATAGGATAATATTCAAAATAATGTAAATTATTTTCATACATATATTTTTTAATTTTTTTTAAATTTATATATTATAAATATTTTAATTTAATTATATAACAAATAAGGATAATTAAATAAAAGAATTTTTTTGGTATAGGTTAGACGTGCCGGCGTAATTTAGGAAATGTTGCGTCCGGCTCCTTGTTTTTTGGAAAAAGTCTTGTGTTTTTTTTCAAATATTATGATAAACTAGCTAATTACAAATACAAAAGGCATATAATCAGATAAAATAAAATTCCAAATGATTATAGAACCTAAGACTAGCAGATTGGGGGTTTTGATTTTGGTTTTTGAAATAAAATTCTGTTTGTGAAAATTTGTAGAAAGTGCGGCGTACTTGGGTGAAGTGCGGAGTACTTCATGGGTTTTCAGGAAAATCGACACACAAAAAGGATGTGCGGCGTACTTCCTGAAGAAAAAACGATTTTTGGGTTCCGTTTGCCAAAAAACGGTACGGCGAGTTTGAAAATTTTTGAGAAACAAAATAGCACCATAAATAAGCAACAAACTATAACAACTTAAACAATTCCCCGACAACGACGCCAAAAACTTTGATGTGTGTTTTCCAAGTTTTAAATTTATAATATGGGTTCATCGTCTATTGGGTAAAGGTTTTCAAGACTAACTAGAAAGTGACAGAAGTGGTTGATTTTGAGAATTAGCGGATAGACAATTCTCAGGTTTTTAGGTGGATTGTTTCTTTGATCGAATGGAACTCTTCTATTTCGTCGACGACGTCTTCGATTCAGCATACGTTCAGGTTCAAGTAATAGTTCAACAAGTTCAGAATTGGAAGCACGTGTATGCATCCAAAGGAGAATTTGTTCGGGTCAGTTTGCTAGAAAACTGTACGGCGATTTGAAAAAGAGGGGGAGTTAAAGATATTTTCCATAGTTTGACTACAGAACAGCTAAGAAATCCCCGGCAGCGGCGCCAAAAACTTTAATGTGTTTCAAAAGCTTATAATTTATAAGTGTTGGAAATGATTTGACCTTGAAGATGGGACTTTAATTTATAAAAATGATTTATCGTCGGAAAATGTTTTTACGAATTAACTTGATTAACTTAAGACTTATATTTAGTTAACTAGACCAAATGTGTCACTCAAATAATCCAGTTATTATTATATCAAAACTTATTTTGTTTACGAAAATGGATTTCTCAGCACAGGCGTTAAAGATCATAGACAAATCTTTAAAACCACATAAATCATAACAGATCTTTCGATCTATACCGATATGATTATATAATCTAAGTTGATAAGCAAAAATAGATAAGATAAGATATAACAGGTTTGCAACATAAGCTTAAGATTAAAGCGATCAAGATCATACCAAACACTTATTCATTATCGTAACTTCACCGAGTAGTCATGAGAGATTTAGCCTCTCATGGCTAAGGAGTTCATAACAAAAGTACACTTTACATAAACTTCCATTATTTCAATAACTAAGTAGGAAAACGTCTTCGTTCTTGATCGTTAGATCTTTTTCTTCAAAGGAAGAGGTGTTTTTTGGTGTTTTTGGTGAAAGGAGGGAAGTATGTGTGTGTGGGATGTTTTGTAGAATGAGATGGATAGTGAGGATGAGTGTTTTGAGGATGAAAATTCATCCTCAATTTATAGGCAAGTTTGGGTGCAAAGTGCGGCGCACTTAGGAAAAAGTGCGGCGGACTTTGGGTGTTAATGCGATAGCATTTAATGGCTTTTACTGGAAGTGCGGCGCACTTACAAATAAGTGCGGCGGTTTTGAGGAGTTAATGCAGGTGCATTTAATGGACTTTAATTCTTCAATCTTTGGGAAAATGTGCGGCGCACAATGTTGTAAGTGCGGCGGTGTTTGAACTTCAGAGGAAAGTGCGGCGCACAATGTAACAAGTGCGGCGCACAATGTAACAAGTGCGGCGGACTTCTTGAATTTTGGCTAGAAATCTTTCTTTTCTTGTATTTGCCTCCCAAAGTGTATAGATTCTTGAGCTTGGGTCTTTAGAGTCTTCAAGTGAACCTATAAGCAATTTAAGCTTAATTAAGTATCGAAAGTTCATGAGAAATGATCAAATATATATAAATAACGCCATAGTTAACATGTATAATTTGAGTGTTATCAGGGTGCGTGTGGTTTAACTAGAACAACCATAAGGGTGTGTTTGGGTGAGCAAAAACACCGTAAGGGTGCGTTTGGTTGTGCAGGAATGCAATAAGGGTGCGGCTAGTTTAGCGGCAACCACATAAGGGTGTGTTTGGGTTGACAAAAAGCACCAAGGGTGCGTTTGGTTATGCAAGAACGCAATAAGAGTGCGTTTGGTTGTGCAGAAACGCAATAAGGGTGCGTTTGGTTTAGCGGCAGCCACATAAGGGTGCGTTTGGGTTGACAGAAAGCACCAAGGGTGCGTTTGGTTGTGCAGGAATGCAATAAGGGTGCGTTTGATTGTGCAGAAAAGCAAAAAGGGTGCGTTTGGTTTAGCGGCAGCCACATAAGGGTGCGTTTGGGTTGACAGAAAGCACCAAGGGTGCGTTTGGTTTTAGCAATATTTAGTAATAAAATCGGATCTAAATGGTGGTTTTAATGGTTAAATAAAATGTGTTATTGATTGATTTTCGTAGGGGTTTGGTTTTGTGTTTAAACAACACATAGGTTGTGTTTGGTTTTGCTTACCTTTGGTAATTATTTTGTCTAGTTAAATATATATTGAAACATGGATACTTTGCAACGTGGATTGGTTGAAAATGGGAAAACATTGAGTTTTGTGAAAATGGGAAACGTTGTAAAAACGAATAGGTCATGCCGAAATTTCTATAGATTCCTATACTTTTACAAATGGGACAACTATTTTAGCCATAACCCGTCGAGGAAACGAAATACAAATTTATAAAATATTATTTTTTAATTGTCAACTAGAAGATAATATCATAACTGTTGTAAAAGCTTTACAAACATCGTTTAACATAAATTGTAACCTTAAAACGTACGTTTACATCTATGCAAGAACTTTTTATTTAATTAAGTGGTGATTTCCGAAAACGTGTCAAACTATTTGGTTAAATTATTTACTCACACTTCTTATATAATACTTGCAAAGTATTATATACTTCATATTAATCTTTGGATTGTTTGTCTTTGTTATATAATTCACGGTATGAGTTATATAATTGTTTATTTTTTATATGTAATATATACAGAATATATTACATACTTTGCGTTTACTTTTCGATTTATTTATTTAACCAACCACTAAACAATTACAACTTAAAAATCTAAATCTTTTATCAACGTGTCGCGTTGATGTAACCATCCATCGGAAAACGCAAATACATTATCCTAGGCTAGTGGGTCATAGCCGTTAAGATAAACCGCAGCTTCTTGGTCGAGTCGTTCCGGTTTCCGTCTGTGTTGTGCATAATATGTGCATTTCTGCCAATCATTCCACATCATCGAGGTGAGTTTATAGCCCCATGTTTTACTGGTTTTACATATATTTTTGGGGTGAGAACATGCTTGTTTGCAAATTCATTCACATGATTGACTTATGCTTGTTACATGATCGTTTACAAATTGGTTTACATACTCATTTACATAGCTCGCTATGGGATACATTATTTGACTTCATTTTTGGTCACAAATACATACTTTACTTTTGAAATGATTACGGATTAGCTTAAGCGGATTGAACGGATAACTACAAGTAAATGCCCGGGTGTTCTTGGAGGGGACACCTGCGAGGGGTACATATTCATTACTGCCCGGGTGTTCTTGGAGGGGACACCTGCGATGGGTACATATGGTTTTCATTACTGCCCGGGTGTTCTTGGAGGGGACACCTACGATGGGTACATAGTGCATCGGTTTCATGAACTTAGAGTAATCGTAATCACTTATCGGGCAATACATACTTGAAACATTTCGTGATAGTTTTAATTATCATGCATACTTTGAATAATTGCGGTCCAACTTTCATACGTACAATTTTTGGCAACTATTATAAGGATTGAAATGGTCATGCATACTTTATAAATCTTTTGATTTCAACGTTTATACTTACAAAAATCTATGAACTCACCAACTTTATGTTGACACTTTTAAGCATGTTTTTCTCAGGTGAATTAGATGCTTGGCTTACTTGATGTGCATTGGAGTCTAAATTGACAAGATTTCATTCATGGATTTCTACTTACATACAAATGATCAAATCTCGTTGTATTGCTTTCAAGCTTTTCATTGTGATGCAATTATGGGACAAATGTTATATCAATTTCAAGAAAATCAACGAGATTACTTTTCAAACGACACATTTAGAGGTCGTTCTCTTGTATCTTGTGTTGTTGTATTATGAAGTAATACTCCCTGACATATTTCCGCTGCGACACATTTTTGGGGGTGTTACAAGTTACATGTCTGCAATAACAGGTTCCAGCATTTACGTAACGTTTTCTTTTGATAATTATTTGATCAGTCATACAGCAAATACTCAATTATGAATTATCAATTTTCTACCAGCGTTTCTGCTAAAAAGTATGTCGTATACCATGGTAATTCAACAAACGTAAACAATAAAGTATAAGCATCAGTAAACTCAATAAGCAACTCATAAAACCCAAGAAAAAAGGCTCGTCTCTCAGGAGGCTCATTTATCTTTCTAATTACTGTACATGTCCCTTCATCATAGGCTTCATTCTCGTTGGTTTTGTTAGTATAAGTCAAATTCCCCAACCTATGGTCAGATATTTTGTCAAAACTAACACTGGTCAAATATTGCATCTTTCTTATGGGCTCACAACGGCGTAGGAGGTGTTTGGTAGATCTTATTTGTAAACCAACCCTTTAAAACCCTTAAGTACACTGGAACACACTCTAAATATTTGGGTCACTTCAGAAGTCATTGCAATAAGTTGCGCATACACCCGCTAAATCATGAAACAAAACATATATTCATGAATCATGAGCTTATACAGAATGAACATTATCAAAGTTTGAAAGGAAATTCTTTAAAAAAGTGCCCCCTAAGATAATCAGAATTTTCAAATGCTCGTCCGGCAAAAAATGATTTTCATAACTCAAATCACCACGTTGCGTTATACCTGTATATATAATTCTGCTTGTTTACTTGGCGCGTAATCCATACCAATTCATGCATCTAAGCAACCATTAAGTTATAACAGCTTCTAAATAAATATGCCTAGAAAACATTCTAAACGCTAAAAGAATTGCTTATTTGATTATCACACTTCACAACACAACAACATACATAGTCACAACGGAGCAGGGTATGAGGGAGGTTTAATTCTATCACTTTCATACCCTAAAATCAAATCCAAAAACTATTGCCTGGTTATTGCCTTTTAATACACAGGATCAGCCTTTGAGTAGTTGGATAGAAGCAAACTGCTTATGATCATGTGTTTATTCAAGGGTCAACTTGTCTTATTGTCTATCTACTAAGATTGGATGTGTATATGATAAGGGAGTGTTTGAAATTAGTTGATGAAAATGGGAATATGCTTTTTTATATAGTAAATAAGCAAGTTTTTTTATGGTTCCGTCATATAGCTAGTTTTGATGAAAATTATGATATAAACTTTAGAAGTTACTTATTTAAACTGCAACTACTTTTCTACTTCTGATTAGTCTATCTTTTGTACTTTAAATCCTTAGATAAGCAAAATTGCCAAACTTTTGTACAGCTCATTATCATGTTTCATTATAGCAAACCAAATTCAAACACTATCTGATGCACTGTAATTTATAATATGATGTTTCTACCAATTTTAAAAAGCTCTAACGCCGGTAATCAAATGGAAAATATCTAGACGACTGCCTGGTACAAGCGTAAACTTTTTTTTGGTGCAAAGGGTGAAATATATTAATCACAAACGTTTAACATACAAACAAGACTAACTAACTAGAGTGGACATTCCCACCCAGAAGTCTAACAACAATTCAGAACCTATCTGGTACTAACCAAATAACTCTGATAGACTATACTATATCCGATATTCTATAAGAAAACAAAGACAACAAGAATTCATTGCAGCATTCTTCCATAACACATATGCAATTCTCAACATAGAATATCATCAATCAGTTTCAGAATTCACCCATAATGCACCAAGACCATAGTTTCATAACTACATTTCCTATCCAACTCTCTAACAAGACCATTCAACCAGCATCCATAATGATCAAGGAGAGAGATGGACAGACAACATTATGCAAGCTATAGCCACCCTTCCTCTTTCAATTAGGGGCTATACTAGTTATCTACATTTCCACCTTATATTAAGGGGCATCAATAACTAGGAACACACACCCTAAGAAAGATCAATCCTAGCCTCCTTTTGATAGTATATAGCTAGGACCAAGTAGGATCATCTTTCATTCCTCACTATTCCTAGCAACATATACTGTCACACCAAATGAACTTACCCTTCTCAGCATGGAAACCTTCTAAATGGAACACTAATCGTTCATTACTGACAACAACCAAATCATATCTCAATTACCTAACAAAGGCCTATTGAGAAAAATAGGGTCATATCAAGTAACAAACTACTAAAGTCCAAGGTACAAGGCCATCATCTAAAGTGGACTTATAATCCTTAATTTCTTCTATAGTTGAAGAGCAGAGGATAGGAAAAAATTCCTTAAGTAGCAGATAATCTTGAAACTCAATTATGCTTTTCCAAATCCAAACTAGAGTTGTTTTAGCTATGCACCATATTCAATGTTATCACCATATAGTCAAGAATACATACTCTGTATTAGATACACAGTATGTATTCTCACTATGCATTCTCTCACCACTTTACCTCATGAAGCAAGGCAAACAGTGAGCAGATACAGGAAACTTCCTTATGGGAGTAAATCAAACCAACAGAGAAAGCCTAGAAGACAGATTCTGCTACCTCACTAGATACACACAATGGTTTTAGACTTACCCATTGATTAATACTACTCCCACGATATAAGCCATCTGCATCAATTCCATTATCCCAAACACTCCTTTATAGCACTCTTCACAAACACAGGTTGTATCTTCCATCTTTCAAACACTTTTATCACTTGACTGGTTTTGTAAACTTTCAAACCCATTAGTCTCATCCTTACAGATTTTGTAATGATCTCAATTATAGCTTTTTCATCTCTTCTATCCTGAGTAAACACCCTTCTGTTTCTTTCTTGCCATATATAGTACACCATAGCTCCAAACACCAGTTTGCCCACAACACTAACAATGGAGTTGTTTGTAAACCATGTAGCAAGAGTAGAAATTGTTTCTTTCCAGTTGGTGGGTCTGTCTTTTAAGGCCTCTTTCAGTTGAAAATCATTCCAAATATTTTTTGAGAATTGACATTGGAAGAAGAGATGATCATGTAAATCAGAGCATTTCTTACATAATGAGCATCTCATATTAGTATCATTCTTCCACTTCATGATCCTATCTTGGGTCTGCAATCTTTCATTAATAGCCATCCATACAATAAACATATGACTTGGGATACATTGTGTAAACCAAACAAGTTTATTCCATTGGACCTCATTATCATCCTCTCTAAAATCCTCCCAAACACTCTTTGTACTAAACTTCACCTTTTTATCACATTTAGTCTTCCATAATGCAGTGTCTTCTTTAATGCTAAGAGAATGAACATTTAAAGTTTTTAGAACTGGAACTTGATTCACCTAGCCCTTTGGCCACATCTACTTACCATCATGAATTAGATCATCCATTGTACTTTCATTACACAACCCTGGATCATTTATAATTTCCTTACTAATAATATTGCATAAAGGACCATTATCATCCCACCAATCATACCACATTGATACTTTTTGGCCATTTCTGACAGAAAAGATCACATGTTTTCTAACATTTTCCCTTAGATCCAACAAGTTCTTCCACATCCAGCTATCAGAATACTCTTTCTCAACATCCCATATACTCCTCCCTTTTAATTTGACAGTATTGACCCAGTTAACCCATAAGCTTTCTTTTTTAGTGGCCAAGTTCCATATATGTTTTGCTAAGAGAGTTTCATTCCATTTAGACAAACTTTTCAATCCTAAACCACCTGATTCTTTGGCTTGCAGACCTTCTTCCATGCTACTTTTGCTTTACCTCTTGTCAATTCACCTTAACACCATAAGAAGCCTTTGAAAACCTTTTCTATATCATTAATGGTAGTTTTAGGAATTAAGAACACTGAAGCCCAAAACATCTGCATAGATGATAAAACTGCTGCAATTAGCTGTAACCTTCTTGTAAAATATAGGAATGTATTCTTCTAATCTCCTACCTTAGCTTTGACTTTATCCACCATTTGCTTACAATCACTTAGACTCAACCTTTTTGTTATTAATGGAACACCTAGATACTTGACTGGGAGTTTACCAATCTGGAATGGTAAAACTCTCAAAATATTCATCTGATCCCCCCTTGTAATATTTCTAAAGAATATAGTACTCTTGTTCATATTTGGAAGTAAACCGGAGACTTGACTGAATTCCAATAGGGTCTTCTTAATTACTTTTACAAAATCTACATTACCATAACAAAGAACTAACAAATCATTTGTAAAGCACAGATGTGTTAACTTCAATTCAACACATCTTTTATGGTACTTGAATCCCTTTGAGCTTTGAATATTCTTGTCCATGATGAGAGAGAACACCTCCATCACCAAGGTAAACAAATATGGAGAAACTGGGTTACCTTGTCAGAGACCCCTCCCCCCTTTAAAGTACCCATGGACACCACCATTCACACATACAGAGAAAGCAGATGAAGTTACACAGGTAACTATCTAATGGACCATTTTCTCATGAAATCCACACTTGATCAGTGTAGCTTTTAAGAAACACCAATTGACAGTATCATATACCTTTGCTATGTTAATCTTAACAGAGCACCTTTTAGCACCACCTTTTCTATTATATCCCTTCAAAAGTTCTTGAGCAACCATGATATTGTCTTGAATTTGTCTCCCCTTGATAAATGCACTTTGGTTTATACTAACCAAAGTATCCAACCCACTTTTGATCCTATTAGTTAACACCTTGCTAATACATTTATACAAGACATTGCAACATGCAATAGGTCTGTAATCATCTGGACCAATAGCTTCTGAATTTTTAGGATAAGGGTAACAAGAGTGGCATTAAGCTCTCCCAATAGCTTCCTATTTTGAAAAAATTCCTTGACTGCACTGCACACATCTTTACCAACAACTCTCCATGCTTTTTTAAAGAAGCTTGAAGTGTAACCATTTGGACCAGGGGCTCTATTATCATCAATATCAAACATGGTTGTTTTAATTTCATTATCACTTATTTCCTCCACCATTCTATTAGCTTCTATACTTGTTAGTTTCTTAGTGAAAATATCCCTAATAGTCTCTATATTATCAACATTCTGAGCATCTTCCAAGAATTTTTTGAAATGATTAACAAATTCCACAACAATCTTGTCACCCTCTACTTCATTACCATTTGCGTCAAGCACACTCAAGATTCTGTTTTTATGTTTATTACTTTTCACAACTTTATGAAAAAAGGCACTGTTTCTATCACCTTCTCTTAACCATTCCACTTTAGCTTGTTGATATAAGAGCTTCTCTTCATCCATCACAGCTTCTTGATAGTTATTGAGAATTTCAACAGCCTTTATTTTTATTTGGTTATCATGTGGATGAGCCTCAACATTAGCTTGAGCAAGTTTTAGATCTTCCTTCAAATCAGCAACTCTCTTGTACAAATTTCCATTCTTCCAATTTAGACCATTCAAATGCTTTTTCAAGTTTTTTAACTTCTTCACCACCTGAAACATCTTAAATCCTACAACTTTTGTTTCCCACTATTGTTGAACTAGAGGAATAAATTATTGCTTGTCAGTTATATAATTTGAAAATCTAAAAGCTTTATTCTTCTTCTACATTGCTTTGGGTATGGTTAATACAGCAGGGCTTAGAGATCAGAGACAATGTAAGGGTGAAATTTAGCAGATGCTAAAGAGTATTCAGTCATAAAGTCATCATTTATCATAACCCTATCAAGCTTTTTTAGAACATTAGTTTGAGGGTTTTTAGGAGATTTGATCCAGGTATAGTGTAAGCCAGAATAACAAATGTCTTCAACCTCTATGTTATTAATACAATCACTAAACTCTTGCATATCTTGAGTAATAAAAGAACCACCTGCAGAATGTTCATTTATCTTCAAAGTAACATTAAAGTCCCTCATAATCACCCAAGGATGCCCCTTAGTAATTCTACTATATAAGTCGAAATCCTTCCATAAATCCTTTCTCTCACCCCCAGAATTAAAGGCATATATAAAACTACAGAATAGTCTTTTTTGATCATACAGATTCTCAATATCACATAGCATACTCTACCTTGACAGATGTAGAGTTCTAACCTTAACCATATTATCATTCCATCCTATCACTATTCTACACTCATTACTACTAAAAGAGCTACTAGAAGTTGTTAGATGCTATGTTTGCTAAGTAGATATCATATGAAAGCTATAAGAATACAGGAAAGAAGCTAGAGAGTATTTTCATCATTTTCAAAATTTTTATTTCAAAAGGGGAAAATAGAAATGGGAGGGAGAAGTTGATTTTATATACAAAGACAAACATGTATATATGACACCTTCCAAGGATGAGTAAATATACTTATTACTAAATAATCTATTTTTCCCTAAACTTAGTCAAGCCTTGGTCAACTTTACTTATCTTTGACCAAGATAGACTTTATTACATCATAACTACTAATAAAACTATAAACTAAGCTAAGACCAATTCCTAATAATAATTAACACTTTTATCGTTCCTAACAATCTCCCCCTAAGGGTTGATTATTACAGACGCTTCATCGTCGGTAGAATTGATCTTCCATTCACAAAAGATTCCTTTTCATTCAAATATATTTTTTGCTATTCCAAAATATATTTTTGCCATGTTTCTCCCCCTTCAAGAGGATCAGCATTTCAGTGTTGGTCATCATGACATGCGAAAATTTATGGCGTTTCAAACTTGGCTTTCAAACTTTCCCATATTTCTGGATCAACTGCTTGATCTTGGGGCTTTGCCTTCATAGTTTGATACAATTGTTGTTGAAGATCAGCAGATGATGTTGTAGCAGTTGAAGAGCGTGATTTAGGATATAGATTGAGAGTTGTATTATGCATATGCTGACAAAACAGATCTTCAATCATTTTTGGTGCATGAGCTGTAAATTCCTTGGATACCATACCAGATATGTCAACAGGAGAAACTTCTTGATCCTTGTCAATATCAAGCTTTACTAAATGAGGCATCTCTTTTTTAATTATTGCATTTGTTTTTGTAACTGTCATCTCAGGAACAATTGTGTTGCAGTGCTATATAACTTCCTTGATCTTGTCCGCAAAGAATTCTTGAGTGATGAACTTGTTTTTGATATGAGATCGAATTAATCCTCTTCGTCTGCACATGCCAGCAATACTTCCAGGTAGATTTATTGTTGTGTGAGAGAAAGACTTCTTCTTATGTGTTGTTGTGGAAGGTGTCTTGGATGATGTAGCAGTTTTGGGTGTGACAGTATCAGTAAATTCCTCCAAAACTATTTTTCGTGAAGATAAATCATTCCTAGGATATCTAATGGGTGAGGGAATTGGTGTCTGCTTTTGCTCTTTCCTAATCTCCTGACTACCTAACATATCAGCAACCTCTTTCTCCATCACAACTTCGTCATTCATCTTAGCACTAGTATCATCAATAGTTGTTTCCTTCACAATCTCTACAATTTCATTTTCTTTCTCAACCTCTTCATCTGTCTTCTTCTTCTTCTAATTATCATTAGACACATGTTCTGGATGTTCCTTATGACTCTCGGGCTCTAACATAGATCCAGTATCATCATCATCATTATTATTAAGCACAGTATCAGCAAATGCACTTGCAGAAGATTCGTCATCTTCGTCACCATTAACCAGTTTATCAATCTCTTCCTGTACTAACATTTCTTGGACCTTAGCAATGTTTTCTTTGGCTTCGGCATCTAAAGTAGTTTTGTGTAAAGTTAGACTCAAAATTGTTGCTTCAGCCATTTCATCTCTTTCTCTATCATCTCCAGGAGGTGGAATGGATGGTGTGCTTTGTTTTTTCTTTTTGATAATGATTCTCCTTGAACTAGATTCTTTAGCAGTTTGCTTCCTCTTCTTCGTCTCCTGAGGACTAGTAAAAACGGTAGGCGTCCTAGGGGCTCTAGGTGTATTCCTATTCGTTCCTTGGGTAGAAACAACCGGTTGCGGTTGATTCATTAGAACGAATACTTTCATAAACACCGTCTCATACTCCTTAAAATCATTCGTCTCTCTAATCTCCACAGTTAAGAGAGCATCCGGAATCAGCATCCCTCGAACTAAGACATTTCCCGTTATATACACACTAAACAAAGGAACATCATCCTTGATGGAATGATAATCCTCTTCAAGTCTTTTAGGAATATTGGGAAATTTCTTCATCAGGTCAGTAATAATCAACTTGATAAAACGAGGATACTGAATATCTTCCTTTTTCTGAAATACATTATTCATAAAATCCCATCAAAGAAGAGCAGCATAATCAACATTGGTTCAGTTAACCACAGCATGAAACAATTAAAGAATTTTGATCTTGGTTTTATCATGGCCAGATGTTCTTGTTGTTAAGCAGCGGTTGAACACCTTGAACATAGTTTGCCATGGTTGCGCCAGATTCTTGGTAAAGAAAGCACTAACTTTGTCGACAACACCTTGATAACCAACTCTATTCATGAATGCTTCAATAGTATGAATGTTGGTTGATGCGACAAATGGAGTATCAGGTGTTTCCACTGGTAAATGAAGAGTGTCTCGAAACATATCCACAATGTATGTAAATTGTTGAGTATCCAGCAAGAACTTGATTGTATCCTCAGGTACCTTGCTCACCGTTTTCCAGAATTGTTGTAGGTACACAGCAGGGACATCAACAGTAGCAGTTAAAGCAAAACTGAGTGGATGATCAAGTAAGATCTGCCCAACTATCTTGCATTCAGGAGAGCAAGGAATACTCTGCAACACCGCATAATTGTTGCATCTCCCGATTGATTTGTACTTTGGAACTAGTTGAGCTGCTGGAATTACGTGTTGAGCCATGTGGAATGCTGTATGATGACATGAATGAATTAGTGAATTAAGATAAAGTTTGTAATTTTCACATTTATAACATTTTCTATCTCTTTCCACTCTGTCTGTTTTATATGCTCTGCCATTTCTTTTTGAGCATATTCTGATCATTTTTTTTCTCATGTGCCAATTCTTGCTTTTTCGGGCACATGCCATACGCTTTATTCGAATTATTCTTTTAAACTAATTTTGTATGCTCTGACAATTCTTTTTCGAGCATACATTAATTTGTTTTTTCACGTATGGATTTTATCTCTCTTTCTGTTTGAGTTTCCTCACCAAAAACTATTTTGTGAAATGATACTCTTTAAAGAATAATAAAGAAATGCTTTGATTTAGAAAAGACCAATTTGGCAAAAATTCAACTTGTGACAACCATTGATATTCAAGAAATCCAAAAGCATAACTTCATATTCTCAAAAACTTTTAGTAAAGAGTACCATTTACTTGACACTAAAATTCAGCTTTTGACTTTGAATATTGAGATAAACATTTTCCAAAACAAGTTTTTTTTTCAAAAATTTCTTGAAAAACAATGATTACATAACCAATCTATTGAAACATAAATGGGATGGTCACTAAACCACTCACTCCTCATTCTGTTCAATGCAGAAAACGGCCAAAATCAGACATGACTTGGACCATTTATCCAATTATGTTCAAAAGATAGTCATAAATCATTTTTGAATGATTTTGAAACATTCTTTTTCAAAAAACTTGAACTTTTCTTTTGATGATACATGAGAAATTTTATGACCACAGACAGTTGAAGCTCCACATTTGTATTCTTGCAGTATGTTGTTTTCCATACTTTTGAAATCGTTGATCACTTTTGATTGAAAATTTTTGTTAAACAAAACATGATCTTATATACGATATCTGGATGGTCAGTAGATTGCTCACTCATCCTATTAAATTCAAGAAACGGTCGTAACCGGACACAATCTTCACCATTGGGTCCATTTATCAATATAAAATATGATTTGGAAACAAAATTTATCATTTGATTTCGTAAGATGCCCTTTTTTTAAACATTGAAACCCTTTTGAGATTCTGATAAAAAAAATTTATTCCATTTCATTTCCTTATACGAAACCCAAAATTTCAGCTCATTAAGCCTTACAAAACCCTTTTAGGCCTAAATATCATTTTACGAAACCCATTGACCCAATACTGTTCACGAAACCGAAACTTGTGAATATTTGCTTTCGTAAACTTTGATTTTCCAAAAAAATGATAAGCTTAATGATTTTGCTTATTTTAACAGCTTATTTATCATTTTCCAACATTTAAGCTTATTTATCAAATTCTCAAAGTTACGAAGCTTGTCTTAGTTACGAAACCAATGATTACAGTCCATAAATTGATATTTCCAGTGATCAAGCAATTCCAATCAAGTTATTAAGTACATATTAGCATTTTGCCTCAATCATTTTCATTTTCTAAACACCTTTCAAATTTACGAAACCCTAGATCTGACCCAAAAAACAACAATTAATAAGCGCAACTGATTGATAAGATAATTGAACTCGATGTTACTTTTCTAGCATAAGAGTTCAACTAAAATCGATTTTGGGATCGGAAAGTTCTTTAACACGAAAGCTCCAATAACTGAAGAGATTATGAAAACCTAACTTTATTGATTATAACGAACGTTGATAAACATTTTCGTACTTACTGTGCCTTTTATATTTCCGAAAATAACTTTCACACTTTGGCAAGTTTAGTCCCTTAAGTTTTTTACGTAAGCTGTTTAAACCCTACGAAAGACACTTTTGAATGTTGACAGTTTTAGTCCCTCAAGTTTCTTACGTAAGCCTTTTAAACCCTACGAAATCTACTTTCAAACTTTGTCATTTTCAGTCCCTTGAGACTCTTTCGTAAACAACAATCATTCATACGAAAGTTATTTTTGCATTTTTCACCTTTTATTTTCAAAAGTTACTTTCGTATCCCCTTTTTTATCCAAATTTTCATAAATCCCCCTTGAAGTTAGATCACTTTTCAATTAAGTTCCCATTTTGATTGAAAAATTTCATAACTCCCCCTCGAACGATTATCCACTTTTTGAAATCGCTTTTTCTTCGTGATAAAAAATTTGTTTGAAAAGAAGTTATTTTTTGCTTTTGAGCACACAATTTTTATTTGATGACGAATTGACTTGAAATTTTTTTATAACTCTCCCTCAAAAGATATCTAATTAAAGATCTTATTAAAAGATAGTTAATTTTGCAGTTTTGAAAATTCTTTTAAGAAGATTTTAAAAATACAAGAATTACATAACTCCCCTTTGAATAAATGTCTAGTTAAAGAACTTATTCAAGATAAAACTTTAAAAAATCATAAAAAATAAAATATTAATCAGAAAAATATAAACTTTTTTTTAAAATTTTCTTTTTTCATATATTTTGTAGGAAAAATGTTAAAAGTTTCGTAGGTTCATTTTTTCAAAAATTCATTTTCTAAAGAACGGGATTTGTCCCCGTTTTTGTTTTGACTCGTTTTTGGGTCAAACGACCTCCGTTTTTAGTCTAGTTTTTTTTAAACTTCGTTATTTGTCATTTAGAATCTATTTTAGCTTTTAAATTTGTTCTAGGGTTTAAATTGCAAAATTTAGGTTTTTGACCCTCGTTTTTCGTGCCCGTTTTAGGTTTTAAGTTATATAGCTTTCATTTTTAGGTTTTATTTAATCGTTTTTGCATATTTAACTTGTAGAAATAGAAAACCAATCATAATCTTGTAATATTCAAACATCGTTTATCAATTCGTCATTCGATTTTCCATTCAAGCCTCGTTGGGACTTAACGACCCGGGAACTCATACTTCCGGTTACATATATATTTTATTTAGTGAATTTTGACTCCAACCCCTGGTCAAGGGTATTGGGTTGATAGTTTGCCTATATTATATATATATATATATATAATTGACTAACCAGGTAACGAAATCCATAGTCCAGCAGTTGTGTTCGCATCCAGATGACTTGAGCACAACAAGCAGACAAAGATACATACTCAGCTTCCGCAGAGGACATTGCTGTACAATCTTGCTTTTTGGACGACCAGATGACTAACTTTTCTCCCAAAAACTGAATGCCTCCAGATGTGCTTTTGCAATCATCATTACACCCTGCATGGTCTGCATCTGCATATGCAATTAGCTCAAACTCAGAATCCTTCGAGTACCATAGACCCATGTTAATGGATTATCTAAGGTAACGAAAGATCCTTTTGACCTCTTTGAGGTGTTTTTAGTTGGGCGTGCCTGATAACGCGCACAAACAAATGTCGCAAAGGCAATATCTGGTCTACTAGCAGTAAGATACATAAGTCCCCCAATCATACTATGATATTTTGTTTGATCTACTGGGGTACCCTGTAAATCTGCATCTAGTTTAGTAGTAGCCATTGGTGTGCTAACAGTATCACATTTTCCATCCCGTGTTTCTTAAGAATATCCAAAGTATATTGCGATTGACTTATAAAGATACCTTCGAGGAGATTGAAGCTCTACTACTAGAGAAACGTCCAAAGATATATAGAACTTTGTCCCAACTCGTATCGTTCTATACAACAATGAACTATCTCTCACAATGTATTATATAGCAGAGTTCAGTGTGTGAGTTGTGTTATGCTCTGAATTATATGTCCACTGATGTGTTGTTGTGTAGACCAATCTCTGCAGCTTCTGATTGATATCTCTCTCATAATAAGAAATTTGTAGTGTGCTATCGACTAGATGCAATGTAATTGAATTCTAACAATAAAGTGTGCTGTCCTCCGTGTCTCTTAGTATCGTATGTGTGTGATAATAGGAAGTAGCTGGTGAGCACGCAGTGATTGATATATCATCCTGTTTAGGTAGATAGAGTTAGAATATATGGTGGATAACGCCACCGCACTGTATGTAGTATGACGAGAAAAAGGAGATTTGTCACACTAGACTCCCTCTAGCTCGCGCTAGGGACGTGTTGTGTGATAATGTGCTCCACCATGTAAGAAGCTCTGTCAGTTGAGGATATCGCTCTTAAACAGTTGAGACCGCTTGAGAGATAAGTTGGTATGTACTGTGTGTAATCGCTCGCAGAGAACACACACTCAGTGATATTGAACAAAGAGAATTCATCCATGTACTCTCTGTTTCTTGTGTGGCAGTCCATCGCGCGCGCTACTCTCGCTGTTGTGATTGTCTAGTTCTCAGAGGCTTAGATTAATCTAGAGTGAACGTTGTCTTGTGACTGCCTCTCTCTGCAATATTGGTCACTAACGTTGCGTAGCGTCCCGAGATTCAGTGTCTGCGCAACTTGGCTCGTAAATCATACGATGTCTTTGTTGAGAAATAGCTGTAGTTGTTCCATCGCTATGTCTGAGGACATGTGTATCTTCCCGCTGTGTGAGCTGAGAACTCTTATCGCATAAGTTCAGCAACGACTTGTTTCCAAATCTAGTCTATTTTTGTGTTTGGTGTTGATGTCCAGTTGATCAGTTTTGTTTTTCAAATCCATATGGATTTGATTATGTTCTTCCCAACCTAAGACATTATTAAGTTCCCAAACATCAAGCGCGTTTGAACCGTTAAGCTCATTTGCATGGATTCAATCAACTTTATGATCAAGCATAGCTTCCTTGATATTTTTCGGTTCAATCGTACTCACTGTGAGTGCATACATACAAACTTCTGCATCAGTTTGAAGTCTTTTCCTTGTCATAACCGGCTTTGAGGGATCACCAATCACTTGTTCAAGTGGATGATTCTTAGTCCATCTATCAATTGAGCGATGTTGTTGGTGAAATTGATGCATATTTGATGGATCCTGATAAGTTGAAGAAGATTCAGCAACATCGAATTCAGGAGTTTGTGGTGCATTATGAAACGTATTTCCATCAAAATCTGCAACGTCTTCTTGAACAAATTCATCGGCAACTTCATTCAAGACTGGAGAGTTTGGTTCAGTTACAACTTGATCTTCTGAAGAGGATACTATTTGAGGAGCATCATCCTGGTCAACGACAATTGACGATGAGGAAGAAGTGTGGTCATTATCAAGAGTATTAGCAGCGGAATTATCAGACACTTCGTGTGAGCTCGTCGGATAGTATTCTTCATACATAGGACCAAACAGATTATCCAAGTCTGATGTAGAAGGTACGGATTGTGAATCTTCTGATGAATCATTGAAATTCGTGCAGTTCATTCCGGGTTCTAAATTGTTGCATTCAGAAGCCATAGCCGTGAGTTCATCAAACTTGACATGGATCGTTTCCATTATCTTTTTAGTTCGGCGGTTATAGATACGAAATCCACGTGATGACTCAGAATAACCAACAAAAATCGATAAGCATTGTGGTGCTTTAGAAAAGATAAGCATTGTGCAGGCAGCCTCGACGAGTGTTCGATTACGTCTTTCAA
>BQNB010093743.1:0-26286 GCA_026074375.1 Tanacetum coccineum
ACTCTTAATACACACCATAAACTACATAATAACTTAAAAATAAACGACATGGGTAAAAAACGTACAATTCTATGAAAGTTTAAATTATATAAATAACCTATGCTTGCTTGCCATTTACGACTGTATTTAAAAACAAATTTCGCATTCATATTTATATACATACTACAAGTCATTCGCTCGCCCAAAAATCCAAGTCACGCCGTTTTGGCGTTCGGGTCGTGGGTTCATTTTTGGGCTGCGTTTTCTTTGAAGCCCCTTTAACGTTTACGAACTTTAATAAGTAAATACATTTAGTATATGCTTCCAGATACTCATTCAAATTCCGTGATTATTAAAAAAAATGCCCAGTGAAATAAAATGTATGCGTTGAATACAAGTCAGCACCGCCGTAATGCGCGAGCACATTCCCATTTCAAATATAAACCGATCACTATTCAGTGTCGCATATATATATATATATATATCTATAACATATATATGGGGCTAACTATGACTGGATTAATATGAATTAGTGACATGGCGCCACCTCAAAGATGACATGGCACACACAAGGCAATAATATATGGGGCTAACTATGACTGGATTAATATGAATTAGTGACATGGCGCCACCTCAAAGATGACATGGCATACACAAGGCAATAATTTTTATAATTTTTTGTTTTTTTTTATTTTTTCGTTTTTTATAAATTTCCGGATTTTCTAATATTGTTTCGATTTTTATATATAATCACATGACATTAAATTTGAGAATTTATTTAAAAACATTGGTCATGGCAAGGTTTGAACTTGTGACCTATGGTTAAGATACAACAAGGTTAACCAATAGAGCCAAGCCATTATTTGTGTTCAACTATGAAAAACAATAATAATATCTTATAAAAATAAGCCATTGTTGATTTATATCATGTTGATATCTTTTGATTTTTAAAAAACATATTAAGATATACTTATTAATTAGTATAAAACATACAATTTGCGTTACAATAACGACCAACGGTCGTGTCGTTTTGGTCGTGGGCTAAGTGTGGCCTGTTTTGTTTGGTCCAGTTCTTCTTCTTTTACCCTCATCATTGTACTTCAGCTACCAACATTACATACTAACTTGATCATTCTGGAACTCTCCCACTAAACCTAGATGGAAACAAGATGAGGAAGAAGTGTGTCTCTCTTCACATATCAACCGACCACCACAACGGGACCACCGCCACCGGAACACCTAGCGACGAAACTCACTACCAGGTTCTGTGGATTTTTTGGAGGTATTTTTTTTTAGATTTTGTTGAATCTGTGTGTTAATTGATCGCTTTTTTTAGGTTATTAGAATTGGGGTTTTTGGTCTCTTAAAGATTGTTAACTTACTGAGATTAGCGTTTACAAGTTATGAGTATATGCTAATTAGATGTATTGACTCCATGAATATATGCGGTTAAATATGGTTGAGGTGCTACAAGGGTCTTAATTTTACTACCTAGGGTTCGAGTGTTAGAAAAAGATATCTGTATTTGTCTTGGTATCCGTTAAATGAAGCTTTTTACTGAAATATTCGTTTAACAATTGCAGTAGAGCGGCATAGAATATCAGTAACATGGACCGAAGTATTCAAATTAGATGTTGAATCCAAGCTTCTTTAAACTCGAAACAGCAGTGCTCTTAAATGAGGATGAGGTTCTTATTTTATCAATCTGATACAGGTGTCGTTTCTTATTTATCTTGCTTGCGAATGTTTACTTGGATGAGGTACTTACAGAATTGGTGTCGAATTCATTTATTAATTCCCCACTAAAGATGTGAGGTGGCAAGATTGACATCTACAAACAGGTTTGGGTTGAAACATGTACCTTTAAGTACGGGTCAAAAAGGATTCAATACAATTTAGCTTAAAATACAACAACACACTTTTAAATGTCTAAACCATAAAGCTCTAATATAGTAATATGATTATGTTGTTATATTGAAAGTTGCTTTAATGCATATTTTTTAGTTAACATAAGTTAAGCTATCTTACTTCCTAAGTTTTTGTTCATAGGTTTAACGTGTCCACTCTTTCGAATTTATAAGCTATTTATCTTCTTATATCATTTGTCTTTCTCAAACCACATGTTCTTGCTAGCCGGTTTTGGGCGATACAATCTTTTTTACTAATTTGCATTCCAGTGTTAAACTGTCTTTGCTAGCAACCCAAACATCTTAAAGATTATGTAGTAACTAATTTAAGTCTACTTTGGGTTTGGAGCTTAGATAGATGTTTGGATGTCTAAATGGTTGACACAGACAGACTCATTGCACAAATTAATAAAGTACTGAGATGTGGTTGTGTCAACTGTTAGTATGTATGTAGATTTGCTACCAGGCCACCATACAATAACCTGTAAATCACCATTCATTTACTTTCTTCTTTTATATATCAGACCACATTGACCCATTATTAAAAGTCATAACCTCAAATGATCGGGTTTTGAATATAAAATTGATTGGAATTGCCTCCTCTAAATCTTGATCTAAAAGTATGAGCGACGCTGTCGATAAGGTATAGTTTTGTTACTAAGGTTACTGAAATCAGTTCCTTTTTCCACCCTTGGTGTAACAGAATTTGGTTGCCATGTGCAGAAACGTGAACAAAAATCAACGGGGTGATAACTACTACCGGTTCTTTCATTATATCATATTAATTCAGCGTACGATTCTTGATGGTAGCTTCATTGGTGTCGGTTGCAGCGAAACGCAATTCCGCCGCAATGCACGGGCGCCAAACGCCTTTCATTTGACAGTTTCCAGACAGGTAACTGGCTTCCATTTTACCTTTTAACATGCTCACAAATATGGCTGCCTTAAATCTCTTACATTTACATTTTCTGATTTTGGTACCATCTGAACTGTCAAGTTATAATGATTAGTAACTAATAAAAAAGTCATATCCCTCTTTTGACCAAATTTTGAAGGTTCATTCCGATTCAGCATTCCACATATACCTTTCTTACAAAGAAAAATTAGTTTTCAGAAAAAAATTGGCTCATTTCAGTTACATTAGACAGCGGAAATCATAAATTCCTTACAAAACTTTGGTTAGAAGTAAAACCTATATATTAGGATAGATACATTGGCCCATACGATCATGTAAAAGAATCTTGACTTTTACAAAACTTTGATAACTACTAATCCGTATTGTGTGCCTTTTTATGTTTAGGTAATCTGATGACACAATATGGGACTTAACACAGATGTTCAGCGGCTGTGATGACCACAGAAGGCCTCGAGAAAGGTGAGATGGTCTGCATCTTGGTAGGGCAACTTACTACAGTTGTAGCCATGGCGAATGCATCCCCTTTGTTCGATTATTAGCCTATCTGAGCCCCTGTATGATGACGTTGACACATCTCGCATAATATATACAGAGGTGGGGGTGTTCATTTTGCTTTTGATGTGCCTGTTATCGATCTTTATTCTACAGAAACGCACGCGCGAAGAAACTGTTGTTGCAGCAGCAGTAGGCGTAGTTACGTGTAGCTTAGTATGAGGACTTCATATATGTATGTCACTTATTAGTATTAGTAAAATCTGATTATATCTATTGTTAGGCTTACCTTTAAGATCTTTTGGTGCTGGACTAAAGGCTAACACAAACAGTATCAAATGAAACAGATAACTTGATTGCATCTGATGAACAACTATGACAAGCACAAATACTTTGTGTTGATCACTAGGACAACTAACTTTTATAACTTGAAATATGTTCAGGGGCCAACTCCTTATCTTAGCTTATTACGTTCGTTCAAAGACAATGATAATGGAAGTTATGAAAATCTGATATTGTGATGCTTTTAAAATAGTTGACTAATTTTATTGGTGTCTAATTGATCAAGCAGGATTTTCATAACCCTCGAAGATTACTAGCTGCTAAAGAAAGTCCAAGCCCAAAGAAATCTCAGGTGTGATCAATGTATAAATTTTATGGAGGAGGTGCTTTTGATCTTGAATAAGATATGGGGTTCACACTCGAACTTATAAGTTCGGGTTCTAAGTTTATAGTAGTTTGTAGTCATACTAGCATACAACATAGGACATTGCTGAGTTTATAGATACTGTAATTGATATTTAGGAGTTTAGGCCACTTTGGTTAAGACATGTTTGGATCCCCTACTTTGTTTTGTTTGTTTAACGTTAAATGAAATCAAATTGAACGTATATGTTTCGCTTATGGACAAGAGAGTTCAAAGGTTATGTAACCTTTATGCTCACATTCATGCTCCCCATTCATGCTCTGCTATTGTAACTTTTTATGTAAATTACAAACAACATTGATTCAAGTTATGTTGGTTCTTTGCAATGTAATTAAACATTGTAAACTGACATATTTTTAGCCTTAATGCATAAATACACATAGAAAAAAAATGGCCCCGCCGCAACGCGCGGGTAACCTTCCCACTCGTTATATGACATATCCTATAACTCAAACCCTTCGTATTCTAGAGACGTTTCATATTAGTCTGACAATTCAATATACGATTTAGTTCTTCATTGTAAAAGATCAAATGGTATTTGAGATATTTGTTTATACATATTAAATTATTTGTAATTCAATTCGCATATTCCAATGTCATTAACACATTGTTTTTTATCTAATCATCTTACGTTTTAATTTATTTCTTTTGCCACAATTGTTTCTAATCTATAACTCGTCAAAGACAGTAAGAACATTGAGTAAACTCAAGTTGATAACCATCTTATATTATACACTTAAGGGTAGGATAAAACATTCAAGTGCCATAAATTTGAGAGAGGCGAATTCTTTTCTATTACGTTAAGATCCAGGCCATGTTTGTGTTTCTAATGATCGTTTATCCCTTTTTATAGTTTACTATCAAGGTTACTACACTTTTGCTTTCTTATTCATACCAGTAGAGGGTTATTTTTTCCTACATGAATGAATGTCTCCATGCACATACACAAGTCTACAAAGAGATACAAGCCACTTCACCCATGGTTTCCAACATGAAGTTCACTGTCCTCATAACATGTTTACAGATTGATCAAGGCACGTGGGTCATTGCAGAACTTTCGCATGTTCGCGCGCCAAATACTTATCGTCGACTTCCTTCTAGATGCTTAATTGAACACACAACCGTGGATGTATCCAAGGTTAGTATACCGAATGCTTACCATACATCGTTTTTACACACTCGTTCCCATCGATGATCCCTGGACTACGCCGGCTCACCCCCTTTACTTCATATCTCATACAGATTTAAATACACCAAGGGACGAAACTACGCGAGATCAATGAAACCGGAAGCAGTATAGAGTGTTCCCGGTTGGGGTCGTTATTTTGTCCCATCGATGGCTGAGATGATTATCGATGAACGATTGGATTGATTGGCGTTTTGATGTAACAAAGGAATGATTGGGAATGACAACTGAAAGTAAATACAATAAAATTTTTAAACAAAGAACTTAAGCTGGAAATTAAATAAAAGCTAGCAAAGGCAAAACACTAAAAACTTTTACACTAAGGCACAAATAAACTCAAATAAGCTTAAGGCAGACAAATAAGCTAAGCTAAATCTAAATAAGCAAATTAAGCATGCAATTAAGCTAAATAAAATAAGATAAGCTCAACAGTACTAACAGCAGTACTACCAGTATTAACTACCAGTACTAACTTGGAGTTAGTACTGCTAGTTATATGTTAGTTATGTTTTTCTAAGTTAGTACTGCTATTGGATAACAAAACTAAAGAAAACAAGAAACGTTAGCAAACAAGCTAAAACAGATGTTAACTACCTTTAATAAGCACTTGTAATAGGAATTGCAACTAGAATAACTAAAATGGACAATTAAGCAAAAAAAAAAAACTAAAAACTGATTTGAACACTTTGAAAATACTTTTAAAAAAGGAAAATAAGCTTAAATAAAGCTTACTCCTAAGACAGAGTAGTAAGGAAAAAGGAAAATGGTTTAATATATAGTCTAAATTGCTAATCTAATCTTAAATAGCTGAAATAAATAAGCTGGATAAGCTAAATTGAACAAACTAGTACTAAAAAGTTTTAACTGACAGTACTAACTTAAGTTAGTACTGCTAGTGTAAGTTAATACTGTTAGTGTAAGTTAGTACTGTTACCTTTGAAATCCAGGGAAATGAACTAGCAGTACTAACCATAAGTTAATACTGGTAGCTTTAAGTTAGTGCTGTTTTCAAAAGTAAACTAACAGTATTAAAATCAAATTAACTGTTTTATCAAATAATCTACAAGAGTTACTAAGCAAATATAAGCACTAACATACAGATTTGATATAAAGCGGTAGAAAATAAGAACAAATAGAAAGAGAGACTTACACCACCCTTGCTCAAGAACAGGGTCAAACAATGAATCTACAGCTATAAGCTTGTATATTTAAACAGCTAGTGAGAGTCCATTAAGCCCATCCAGAAACTGGCTTATCATCCAATAAATAAGCGGTGGTATTAGAGAGTGATTTTGTGATTTTTTCTTATCTACTTAACTTTTTAATTTTTTTACTTAATGAAAACAGCTTATTAATGGCTGTACTGATGGCTTTTTGAACACAAAACAATACAATGAAAAAAACTTGATAACTGGAGTTAACTTAAAACCTCAAATTTGTATTTAAAACTTGAAAGAGTTACAAAGCTTGAAAGAAAAAGCTGTAAATGACTTGTGAATTAAGCTAAGATTAAAAACTGAAATTAATTAAAAACTAACTAACTAACTAAGATAGATGGCACAAAGGCTTACAAAAAACTCTATTTATAACCGAAGTCTTCCTTTCTTTGGACTTGCAGCTTGTGCTTCTTTTGTGAGATAAGTCCTAAAGCAAATCCCAGCCTTCAATTTCATTTGTGCTTCTCTGGAGTCAATCTCAGCCATTGAAGATACTTGGGAAAGGTGAGGGATTGCCAACATGGCTTTTATACAACTGGGATGGGTTAGGTAGTAGGGTGGATGAAATGATTTTGGCTAGGGAGAGAAGTGGTTTTGCAGGGGAGAAGGTATGGGGCGACATACCAGTTGTAACTGGGTTTTGGGGCGGGAAAGATGGCTTTAGGGTAAGTTGGCAGTTTGGTCCCCTCAAGTTGTATAACTTGAATGCAATCTCTACCCGGTTGGCAGTTTTGGCCCTTGTCTTTTTAATCTTTTGTAATACAACTTTAGGCTTGGCAGTTTTAGCCCCTCAAGTCTGTATAAAATCTTCTTGCGGATGACTTTAGACTTGACTTGACTTTGTCCTTTGCCTTCCCGTGCTTTGAATTTGTTTGTTTTTTGCTTTCTTTTTGCTCCTTTTCTTGAATATCCGTTTCCTGCACAATACAAATGCAAACATACAAATACAATGTATTTTTGGCATGTTTTTAGGCTTTTAAGTCCGCTTAATATGAAAAATGGTATGTGTAATTAAACACATACCAAAATCCCCCATACTAAGGTATTGCCGTGTCCTCACGCAATGTTATGAAGTAAATACTCAAGAAAACTAAGAATCTTGAACCCCCTCGACTAATTACCTTGAAAAGTAGCAAAGAGTTCGTCAAGGGAAACTAAAGAATCAATAGCTTTGACAAGTCCCGTTTTCACCATTTTTGATATGTACACTACTATCCCTAATATTTTTGGATTTTCCTTTCTTTTTCTTTTCTTAACTATTTGCTCGACTTCCTTTATTTTATAAACACTGGGATCATAGAATGAGAAGCGTCCGTAGAATAATCTATGGAAGTCCTGACGGATAAATTCATCGTTCCCAATTTTTCACTTTTGATCAAAACAGGCAATTAAACTAAGATCATTTGTTAATTAAGTCTAAATCGTTAAGCCCTCATACTTATGACTTGTGAACTTTTACTCCAACATGGAAATATATGTTTTGAATGGTGTGGTGCTCGATTTCAACCATAGATCAACTTATTTTCATAGTGTAATTTCAAGATGATCACGACTCAAGAGCCAAACAACTTATTAGGCACACATATGTACGTGATTTTAAACCATTAGGAACTTTTTGGCAACTTATTTATCATTTTCTTTTTTTAAGTTCTTAAGCGTAGGAATGTGTTGATTTAGTTTGAACACCTACCTAGGCTCGCTCCTTAGTAGGATACACAAACCAACGGACCGGTTGTGTTTCTTAGTTTGAAAACCACCCCGTTTGCTAGCGTAGTGGGAATCACAATCAACACCGTCTTCCTTTAATTTGGCTAAGAATCGAGTCTTAGTTTGAACCCACCCTAGACCTTTCTTCCAAGTGAGATATCACAAACCACACCAAATTACCTAGAAGTAATGACGTCTTAGTTTGAACCCCACCTCGAGGTTTTAGCGGGAGGTGGGATATCACGACACATTTTCTTTTAATAAGCTCCATTATAATCAAATGTAGGCTTCTTTGGATAATTACAATATTCGTGCATTTTTGATTCATACTTCATTCATGCTTTCTTTGGCATTTTTATCTTTTCCAAAAACTTGCTTTTTAAGGGAATCCAAGTTACAAAATTTGAAGCTTTTTTCTGAAAAACATCGATTTGACTTAGGGTGAACAAGCCAGTGTGATTAGGTGGATTAGAAGGATTTATGGGAGAAAACGAACACAAGTTTATTCATATAAAGTTTTGAGACGAATCTTGCTTAAAATATTAAACTTTTTTATTCAACTCTAGTCACTCTTGTTCTTCATCTCGTGAAAAAGCTTAGCCATATAATTGAGGAACTAGCTAGGGTCAAACACGCACGATCGAGTCTAAAAATTATTCTCATTCTACCATAGGAATTCGGAAACTGTAATAAAACCACTTTTTTATTTTTGAAAATTCTTAATTTTTTCATTTTTTGGTATTTTTGCAAAATTTTGGTGGTTTAGGAACGGGATTACGGGATAACAACGGCTGCAAGGGAAAAAATACAAATCGAAGATCCCCCCCTACTTGAACTAAACATCGCCCTCGCTGTTTCAAAGGGGGGCTTTGCGCGGGAATCTAAGGCCATTTTATGAAGTGTGACAAAAGATAAAATGGTTAGTCGATTAGATTTGGATATGGAATTCCAAAAGAAGATCGAGGATGTGAAAACTCTTGATAAAGATACAAGCACGAGAGATCTTCACAATCCGGGCAATCCTGGACAATTAACAACACAAACACGAAACACGGGTGATGGAAAAGACAAGTTATCTCACACAATAAACAACACTTATTCATATAATTACAACTACGGATAAGCATGGGTTGCCTCCCACGAAGCGCTTGTTTAAGGTCGCTATGCTTGACCTTATCCCCCATACTAGAGCTTTGTCAAGGAGGATAAAAGTGGACTTGACGAACACTCAAATGAGGAGTGTTGGCTCCAAGAATCAACATTGGGCTATCAGAAGAAAGTTGGAAAGCTTTCGAGTCACAATGTGATGAAGACTGTGGTGATTTTTCCTTGATTGAAAGATCATCGTGATTGAAACTTTGACTTCATTTTCGTGATGAAAATGGATGTGGAAGTTTCAATACGGAGAAGATAGGCAGAAGGAGATTTCATGGATTCGACCTTTACTTTTTAATGCAATTATCCCAGGATCGAAGTCTTGTTTCTATCTCCGTGAAGGAGAAAATCCATCAAGATTGGATCCAATCCAAGATTTTTGAGAAGGAGATGAAGTTCAAAAATCCAAGTGAAGGGCGGGATGGGTAGGCAAAATATTAGGCACATTAACGGGGATGTCTTCCACCACATCAATGGTTGAATCTCCCGAATCGGGATAATCAACATGAAATGATTCGAACTCGGGAAGGAAGGTAGGATGTTGTCAATCTTCCGAGTCGAAATCATACACTTCAAATACCGGTGGTATCGAGTCTTCCGGACCGAAAAATATATCGATCTCTTCCCTAGAAGAGTCACTATCCTCAACGGGGATAGGAATTGTGGAAGAAGAATCGATGATCGTATCAGAATTAGCTTGAAAGGCTTCCGGTGGTCGGGGAGAAGAGTTATCGTAAAGCAAAGTCTCAAGAAACAAGATATCACCCTCCGGATCAAGGTTGATAATATCAATTCCCGGTGGAATTTTAATTGGAGCGAGTGAGTCATCGCGCGAATCTCATCGAAAAAGATGATCAATCCTTGGTGTTGGGGAGGAACATTCAAAGTATCACGATTGACTAATGATTCGAGAAGATAAGACTCGGCATCAAAACGAACATCTTTCGGCGTAGAATCGAGGTCTTCATTATGAATTGGATTGAGCTCAATAGAAATGATTTCTTTGTCAAGATCAAAAAGAGGGTTCGAATAAGTTTTAAAACTCATTTCGTGAACATCCTCCTCATAACTTGACTCGTCATCGCTTAGAGAAGAATCGTCGGAAGAGAGGTATTGGAAAAACGTCGAAAAAAATAGTTGTTTGAGAATCATTACAATCGGGCACATCACACTCACATTCACCCTCGGACTCACTTGGGTCTTGGACGAGGTTCTCAACACTAGATTTTATGAATTCGTCCGATTCCGTTTCCGGAATAGTGTCGAGATGCTCATCCTCTATTATGAGAGAGTCAACGGGCTCATCGGTATATAACGCGGGTGTGATTGCAACACACGGAGGAAGTTCGGACATAATGATGTCTTTCAAAGGAATTGAACTTTCTTCGTCATCGTCATCATCATAAGACGAGGGAGACAAATTCCCAGTTGGAATGTTAATAAATTCGGCAAACTCCTCGTTTATACTTCGCACATCTTCAACAAGTTTTATGAGCAATTCTTGTGTGTCCTCGGGTTGAGCATGTTTAATTTCAAAAAGTTTATCCCAAGCTTGCATTAAACTTTGGGTTATCCGAAAAAAGAAATTCGGATTTAAACCTTTTTAGAAAGTTTTCTATCGAATTGATTAGGTCTTCTCGGGCATGCAAAGCTTCCGTGCTCAATTTTTGAGGAGCTTGATGAATGACGGGAAATTGTGGGGGTTTTTGTGTTAAATTTGGTCAACCAAACGATAAGAATTTGAATAGTGAGAAAATTTGATTCATCGGCGGACATTCATCCAGTCGCAACATGGCGGACCTCCACAATTCTTCACAACAGGATTATTGTTGTGGAAGACTCGGTAAAGTTTGCGGGAACTCACCATAGTATTGATCGTAGCATGGTTCCAGATTTGGAACTTGAGGAATACAATAATGACCATAACGAGCATCGTTCCCGCAAATATCACACCATATTGGTTCATAGTGTGCGGGATGGTCGGGAAAATTTTGGGAATCGTCGAAAGAATTCGGAGTCAAAAAATCGATACAAATTTGACAAATTCCATTGATAAGATTACAACCGCATTGTTGGCATTACCACGAATGACAATAGTAGCATTCGACGGTTTGACCGCACCCGGCCACACCTCTCATATGGTTGATATGACGTAATGTGAATTAAAACGAATTAACGTCAAGAGGAAAAAGAGAATAGATTAAATCAGAGGGTCGAGAAATTTAGAATCAAATGAAAAAGATCAAAGGAGATTATTTTTGGATTTTCAGATTTTTCAAACAACATATTTTACAAATGGACAAAACGAGATAAGACAACTTAAAACCTGATAATCAGCAAGCTTCACGGTAGCTCTTTGGAAGAAAAACTCACAAAGGAGCGGAGGAGAGTGATAGCGTGAAGCTTATTTCTCCTTTCGGGTCGTAGTTCGTTGGAACAACCCTCCTTATACCTCCTCTATAGGTTTGTTTTTAACTTTTTCATATAGTGAGCGTATACCTCGCATAAAGAGACACAAAAGGCAAGTTTTAAATCTTTTGTTCGGGAACTTATTATGGATATTACTCCAGTTGAGAGTATTATTTTGATGGCGTTCTTTAACCAAATTATTTTTATTTCTATTTATGGACAATGTTTTTATATTTTTATTTTATTTTATTTTTAATATGATAATTATACTAGAAAAATGAAAAAAAAAATATTTTGTACATTTTTTTTTTTTTTTATATATATATATATATATATTCATAGATTCAAACACAAGTTGTCAATACGTAGCGATATTCTTTTTCAACCTCCCCGGCAACGGCGCCAAAAATTGACTACGCGCGAGCTCACCCCTTAAAACCTATCTATATATGATATAAATACACCAAGGGACGAAACCACGCGAGATCAAGAAAACCGGAAGCAGTATAGAGTGTTCCCGGGTCGTTATGTCCCAACGAGGCTGAGATGGATTATCGAAGAACGATTGATGATTGGCGTTTGAATGTAACAAAGAATGATTGGGAATTGAAACTGAAAGTAAATGCACATAAAATTTAAACAAAGAACTTAAGCTAGAAATTGAATTAAAGCTAGCAAAGGCAAAACACTAAAAACTTTTACACTAAGGCACAAATAAACTCAAATAAGCTTAAGGCAGACAAATAAGCTAAGCTAAATCTAAATAAGCATGCAATTAAGCTAAATAAAATAAGATAAGCTCAACAGTACTAACAGCAGTACTACCAGTATTAACTACCAGTACTAACTTGGAGTTAGTACTGCTAGTTATATGTTAGTACTGTTAGTCTAAGTTACGTTGTAGGCTAGGCTAACAAAATCAAAAAGAAAGAAAAAGAAGTAAGGCAAACAAGCTAAAAACAGAAGTTACCTACCGTTATAATCAACTTAGTAATAGGAATAAGCAACTAGAATAAACTAAAATGACAAATAAGCAAAAAAAACTAAAACTGATGAACACTTGAAAATACTTTTAAAAAGGAAAATAAGCTTAAATAAGCTTACTCCTAAAGACAGTAAAGGAAAATGGTTTAATATATTCTAAAAAGCTAATCTAATCTTAAATTTAATGCTGGAAATAATAAGTGTTAAGCTAAAATGAACAAACAGTACTAACAAGTTTTAACTGACTGTACTAACTTTAGTTAGTTATGCTAGTGTAAGTTAATTACTGTTAGTGTAAGTAGTACTGATACCTTTGAAATCCAGGAAAATTTGAACTGCAGCATTTGTACTAACCATAAGTTAATACTGGTAGCTTTAAGTTAGTGCTGTTTTCAAAAGTAAACTAACAGTATTAACTCAAAATTAACAGTTTTATCAAATAAACTAACAGTACTAAGCAAAATAAGCACTAAAAAAACATACAGATTATTTAAGCAGAAAATAAGACTAAAAAGAGGAGAGAGGGACTTACACCACCTTGCTCAAACAGGTCAACAATGAATATACAAGCTCTAACTTGTTTTAAAACAAGCTAGTGAGAGTCCATAAGCCCATCCAGAACTGGCTTATCATCCAATAAATAAGCTGTGGTGTATAGAGAGTGAATTTTGTGATTTTTCCTTATCTACTTAACTTTTTATTTTCACTTAATGAAAACAGCTTATTAATGAGCTGTACTGATGGCTTTTTGAACACAAAACAATACAATGAAAAAAACTTGATAACTGGAGTTAACTTAAAACCTCAAATTTGTATTTAAAACTTGAAAGAGTTACAAAGCTTGAAAGAAAAAGCTGTAAATGACTTGTGAATTAAGCTAAGATTAAAAACTAAAATTAATTAAAAACTAACTAACTAACTAAGATAGATGGCACAAAGGCTTACAAAAAAACTCTATTTTCTAACCTGAAGTCTTCCTTTTCTTGGACTTGACTGCTTGTGCTTCTTTTTGTGAGATAAGTTCCTCTCTAATAGCAAATCCAAGCCTTCAAATTTCATTTTGGCTTCTCTGGAGTAGTCAATCTAGCATTGAAGATACTTGGAAGGTGGAAGGGATTGCCAAACATGCTTTTATACAACTGGGATGGGCTTAGGTAGTAGGGTGGATGAAATGATTTTGGCTAGGGAGAGAAGTGGTTTTGCAGGGGAAGTGGTTTATGGGTGCGACATACCAGTATGTACTGGGTTTTGGGTGCGGGAAAGATGGCTCTTTAGGGTAAGTTGGCCAGTTTGGTCCCTCAAGTTGTATTTATAACTTGAATGCAATCTCTACCCGGTTGGCAGTTTTGGCCCTAGTCTTTTTAATCTTTGTAATACCAACTTTAGGCTTTGCAGTTTTTTGGCCCCTCAAGTTGTTTAATTCTTCATGCGGAAGACTTTAGACTTCGACTTGACTTGGTCCTTTCCTTCCCGTGCTTGGATTTGTTTGTTTTTGGCTTTCTTTTTGTTCCTTTTCTTGAATATCCGTTTCCTGCACAATACAATGCAAACATACAAAATCATGTATTTTGGCATGGTTTTTAGGCTTTATAGTCGCCTTAATATGAAAAAAATGGTATGTGTAATTAAACACATACCAATCCCCCTTATGAACAGGTTACATGGGTGGAACATATGGAAGTTGATGAACCACTGCCAAACAAAAGGAAGTGGAGGATTCGCATTTGGAGCTGAATATGGTTAGTGTGGCTTGAAGTGATATGTGAAACAGGATCACATATGAACGCTACTGTCACATTGAAGATCTAGGCTATGAAGGAAAAGGTACTTACGTTTATCATTAATATGATCTAAAGCATGTTGGTTTGGATATCTATGTAGGCTATGTGTTTTTTTTAAATCGAGCAAGCTATTCAATAATGAAATAATATTTTTGTCAAAAATAAAACAAGTTATGATATCAGTACGAATGAGGTACATTATTTAATTAATTTGTTGCTAAAATTCATGTTTATTTGGTAATGATATTAGATGTTTTTATTTATTGAGTCTCTTAGGCATGATGGCATGGAACAACTTGCTAAATTATGTTTATTATATATGTTTGTTCATGTGTTATTTGATATCATATAGTTATGATTGTTGTAAATATTAATCGCATGAAGTGTTTTGTTGATCAAGTTACACATTGGATAATTTAATTACATTATATATGACTATATGTGTAGATTTAGGTTTTAGGTTTTATTGTGATTAGGTTTAGGTTTTTGTAGATGACTGGAATAATGTGATTTTGATGTTGCGTATACAAGGATTCAATACGAGTAGATTTATGTTTTATTGTGATTAGTTTTTAGTTTTTATTTGAGGTTTTTCTAAGTGATTGCAATGATGTGATTTTGAATTAGTTTGAATTCTTAGATATAGGTTTTATTGCCGATGTTCGGTTTCGGAGAAGAATGATTGTGTAATCGACTTAGAGTTTGAGGTTTTATTGTGATTAGTTTTAGGTTTTGTTTGAGGTGTTTTTAGGTGATTGCAATCGTGTGATTTTGAATTAGTTTGAATTATTAGATATAGGTTTTATTGTCCATGCTTCGGTTCCGGAGAAGAATGATTGTGTACTCGGCTTAAAGTTAGGTTATATTCGAGTTTTTTTGCAGCGGTAGTGATCTAATTGTGAATGCGAAGCGAACCCGCCCGTCGGGCGGGTTATGTTACTAGTATATATATATATATATATATATATAAAGCAAGCAGATCAATTTTTGGCGCCGCTGCCGGGGAGGTGTGTTACGATTATCGTGTTTCGTTTGAAGATTAGTGTTTGAAGACCCTTCCCCGTGAAGTTATCGCTTTCTTTTGTGAATATTTTCAAGTAATCAAAAATACAAAAAAATTTGAAAAAACCAACAAAACAATCTGTGAGGTTAATTGTCAAATCGGCTCACCTTTGAGTTACAAACTATAAGGGGGTATAAGGCGGGTCGATCAAACGAACTTCGACCCAAAAGGATAAGAGTTTTTAACTAGCTTCGCGCTGACCAGCTCCTCCGCTTCCTTGGGCGTAATTTAGAGAGCTACCGTGAACTCTTGACCAATCGGACCCAAAAATAATTTAGTTTTTGATTTCTTTTCCTTAGTGCATGCGCACTCGCTCTTCTTTGAATCTAGTTGGTGAATCTTCTCCTAGTCCAACTACTTCAAATCCGAAACGTCGTAACCGTAGACGTTCAAAGAAACCTTTTTCTCTTGAAGAATCTCCCTTAGATACGATGGCCGATCAATGTACTATGGCAGAATTGCTCCGTGCACCCACCGAGGGTTATGCAGAGGCAATTGTGGTTCTACCAATTCTCGCTGAGCATTTCGAGCTCAAGCATAGGATGACTTCGGACCAATTCTTCAGACTTGAGAAAGACAATCCTCATGATCACATTCGTTGGTTTAACAAAATAACTTCCACAATAAAATACAAGGATGTGCCTAATTCGGCGATTAAGCTTATGCTTTTTCCATTCTCTCTTGCGGGGGCAGCCCGTCGTTGGCTCGAAAAAGAACCCCCTCGTTCTATTCTCACTTGGGAAGATCTTGTTTCTAAATTCATCAATGAATTCTTTCCTCCCTCAAGAACGACAAATCTCCGAAATGAAATTTCCAACTTTCAACAACGTTTTGATGAATCGTTTCATGAGGCATGGGACCGTTACAAGGATCTCCTTCGTGCATGCCCTCATCATGGTTTTACCGAATTGCATCAACTTGATACCTTCTACAATGCCTTAAACCCAGCCGACCAAGATTCTTTGAATTCTGCTGCCGGTGGCAATCTTTTGGAAAGACGTACTCAAGATGTGTTGACGATTATAAAAAAAATCCAAGGTCCGTAATTCATGAAACAAACTGATTGTTTCTCAAGTGAAATCAAGTTATGTTAATTCTTCTTCTTCCTCTGAGATAGCCAAACTTACTCATGCAGTAAATCAGCAAACAAGTGCTGTGACTACCGCCATGACCGCTATTCTCAAACAATTTCAAGCAACCCCACCTCCAGCTTCCGTAAAAGCCGTTGAGGAAATTTGTGTTACTTGCGGTGGTGCTCATCCTTATTATCAGTGTCTCGCCGCCGATGGCAACACTTTCCTGGAATTTTGGGATAATATTCAAGGATACGTTTCAGCAGCCGCGGTTAACTACAATCAGGGTAATTCCGGTTATCATCCTCCGAGTGTGGCTAATCAAATTCGACCACCGGGTTTTGCTCAACCAAATGTGCAAAATAATCAAAACCGGTTTAGCCAACCTCAAGGATATAATCGAGGAAACAATTTCAATCAAGATACATCTTATCAAGCTCCAATTCAACAAAATCAAGTTGTTCCTTTAAGTGAGTTGGAGAAAATTAAGAAGATAAATGAGGTTAATATAAAAGCCATGCAAGCTCAAATTAACAATGTTTAAGAAATGAAATGCAAACTTCGATTCAAGCTTCAATGTCTAACCAAACCAATGAGCTTAAGAACATGATGGCTAGCTTTTTCCAAATGAACACCGCTTCTTCTTCAGGTTCGGGAGCTCTCCCTGGCAACACCATTGCTAACCAGAATGGTGAATTGAAAGCCATCAACCCCCGAAGTGGTCTTGTTCTTGATGGACCTTCCGTTCATATGCCTCATTCATTCATTAATCGGGAGGAGGATGAACGTGCAGAGGAGACTTTTAATGGACCAAAAACTCTCTAAGTATACCATTAAGGTCCCACCTCCTCTTGTCCAAAAAACTAAACCTCCTTCACTAAGAAATTATGTGGTGCACCAAAGGGATCCTCGTCACCCTCATATCCCTTATCCTTTAAGAATGAACCAAGAAAAACAACAAGAAAAAGATGAAATCTAAATTCATAAGTTTTGGCAAATGTTCAAACAACTTCATATCAATATCACTCTTGCCGATGCTTTGATTATAATCCTAAAATACCAAAAGATGCTTAAAGCTCTCATTTCCAATAAGGAGAAACTTTTAGAACTGGCAAACACACCCCTTAATGAAAATTGCTCAGCGGTTATCCTTAAGAAGTTACCCGAGAAACTTGGATACCCTAGGAAATTTCTCATTCCGTGTGGTTTTATTGAGCTCAAGTGCAAGGCCCTAGCCGATCTAGGTGCTAGCATCAACTTGATGCCACTCTCGGTTTGGAAAAAGTTAGGTTTACCCGAGCTTATTTCCACCAGCATGACCCTTGAACTAGCTAACCGGGCAATTTGTACACCGGCTAGAATTGCAAGAGATGTATTTGTTCCGATTGGAAACTTCACATTCCCCGCTGATTTTGTCATCATTGATTATGAGAGCGATCCTCGAGTCCCCCTCATCTTGGGAAGACCTTTCTTACGGACCGCTCGTACTTTGATTGACGTTCACGGAGAAGAAATGATTCTCCGTGAAAAATAAGATGTTTTAATGTATACGAAAAGTTTAGATTAACGATTCGTTAAGCTAGAAATCAAAACGAGTTGTTTTAGGGTTTAATAATAAAAACGCGTAGGTTTTTAATTCAAATCTTATCAAGACTTAATAAAGTGGTTATAATATCATTAGATAAGTTTATTAGGATAGATTATAACAACTTTTTACAAGATTAGCTTATAGATTAAGTAAAAACATAAAATTAGGGTTTTAGGGTTTGGTTTTGGATCAAAACTCAAGAATGGATTATTTTTAAGTTAAAAGCTTGTAACAAGAGTATATTTAGGATCATATGAATATTATAAGAGTTTTAGAACAGATCATGAGCTTAAATAACCTGGGTTTGAGCTCGATGATTGAAAACGGGTCAAAAATGGGACTTTTGCTTTCGTACGCCTAGTATAACTTCTTTGGGACTTCAAGGCTTGAACTCTTGGCTTATCTTCTGCACTTGGGACCTTACTTGACTTCCTTGATCAGTTCTTGGACTCCATTGTTGATTAGAAAGAATTGAAGGTGTGAGTTGAATGGAGGTACGTTCGCCCCTATTTATAGTGTTGAAGACCCTTGGTGGCCAAAGAAACTTAGTGAGCAAGTTAGGATAGGTGTGGGGTGATGTGGAGAGGCTAGGGACTGAGTTGGAGGAGCTATGGATGAGTATGTAAGGCTAGAAGTTAGTAGGAGGATGTGGATGACTTATATTGGTGCCGCAGCTAATGTGGTGTGAAAAGAGAAAATGTGGCTCAATTTATGGCCAAGAAATGGAAGAGAGGTCCTTTTATGCTGCTTAGAACTAAAGTAGCTGCATCATAGAGGAGCTGGGATGCATGGCAGAGTTTTAAAATGGGTCAAAGTAAGCAAAAAGGTATCGCGAGTCAGATTTGGATACGATTAGGGTTTCTAATGTTTAATTCTTGTATAATGATAATATAAAGATGGAATATAAAATGTAATGTTGTAATTTAAGTATTTACAACTTATTTGGTTAATGGTTCGTGTTTAAAATGGATGAAAATGGGTAAACAGGTCGTGGTTTAGAGTTAGGGTTAATTTAGGGTTTTCTTGCTTAAATTTCATGTATAATGAAAAGAAGTGATTAGGAAATGGAATGTAATGTTTACTTTATGAGTTTATAACACAATTTGATTAGTGGTTTGCGATCAAAATGGTTAAAAATAGCAAAATGGGTCGCGGGTTGCTTTTAGGGTTCGTTTAGGGTTTTTAAGATTTAATTCGTGTATAATGATGATATAATGATGGAATATGATTTTTAATGTTGTAGATTATGTATTTACAACTTATTTGATTGATGGTTTAGGTTTAAAACGGATAAAAATCGAGAAACGGGTCTTGGTTTAGTATTTAGCTCGGGTTAGGGTTTCTTGATGAAATCTTATGAAATGAAAAGGATTATGGATTGTAAATGAATTGCATGAATTGCTTGTAACTTGTACTTAATAGATTGTATAAGATTCCTTAGGAAAATAGAGGTAAAACGGCTATTTTAAATATCATGCATTAATGAATTGTACATTATGCTTTAAAGACTTGTACCTTATTTTGGAGGGAAAGTATATTCAAATAAGATGTTATATTACTTGTACATGTGCTTTGATTACTTGTACATTCATATTGATTGGTTATATTACCCAATATTTAGGGTTTAGGCATAAACGTTAATAGTTTAAACTCATTTGATTATATCATCGTGAAAACTACGTTAAATAGATAACGTTTTATTGAAAACAATGGATAATTGATTTTTGACTTGGCCAATTCGAATGTTTACTTTGATGTAAACATTGTTAGAATAGGATGGTCGTTGCGAGATTCGTTTACTTTAGGAATGTAAGTATGATACGTAATGGAATGGATGAAACGAATTTATTCCCGTGGAAAAAAGTTGTACTTATTATGTAATTATATTATTATCATTGATGAAGATAACTTGAAAATTACGGGTTGTTATTGTCCCCCAACCTTATAGAAATCTAGTCCCAAGATTTAGTTGGATGATGGAGTGGTGTTGGAAAATAGATGTGGATATTTAGCACGAATTTAATCTTCACTTTCCCATGTATATTCAGAGTTACATATTACTTTGACTATAGGGATGCGTCTTTGTCTTAGTTGCTTGAATTCTTGATCCATAATCTCTACTGGTTCTTCCACATAGTTGAGTTTGGCATAAGCCAAATTGTTTTTTGGAATGACAAGGGATCGTCACATAGTATTTCTTATAAACGTGGAAAGTATTGTTGGTGTTTTTGATCCTGACTTTTGTAATGCTTTTCTCTCCTATAGATGACAAGTTACAGTACATGATCGCAGGTTGCATTCCTGTGGTCTTTGCTTCTACAGTTCCTTGTTGATGACCCACCTCTGTTGCAAGTTTAGAAACTGACGTGGCAAACTCCTGTATGATGCAGGGTGCATCTTGTACATAATTATCGTTTCCCCATCCCATCTGGTAATAAGAATACAAAGATATTCCCATAGATCACGCTTCTCAGATAACTCTTGCGGAGCATAAATGGAAATAATAAGAAGCTTAGTAGAAGTAGACGTCCAAGTACCCATCAATGCAACAAAGTAATCCGATTTAGAGACATGGTCCAAGATGAACCTATTAGGATCCCAAATACACGCCATTCCTCCTGAGTAACCAAGCCTTGAATATTTAATGATAAAAAATTCATTTAAAACTGCCAAAATCTCCTTTAGAACCAATAATAAACTCGATATCTTTAGTGCACCCATCCATACTATATCCCATGGCTTGACCACAAGCCACAAGTTCATCCATAAGCTCTAAAATAGAGCCTCCTGTCTTGCGATTACATGAAACAGAAGAAGAATTACGAATCTATTTATCTAATAACCCATAAATTTGAAAGGGGTCATCCGAAATAGGCACATTTTCAGCAGATTGTTCCTTGCCAGGATTACCATTAGACGAGTTAATATCCATTTCGTGGGCATTATTTTCACAATCAGTTTCTTGCTACTTTAACTAATTTTATTTTGTGTTATATAATACTTGATGCAAAATATATGAATGCACTGAGTTTTAAATGTATTTTCATTGGTATAATTTTCATCAAGTATTATATAACACAAACACAAAAATATGTAAGGTCAAAGTTGAACAAGAAAGACTTCAAAAAGTCAAACTGAAAACTTATTTTGGGATGAAGGTAGTAGTATACTGCAAACGTCTAAAGGCTTTGATATATGAATCCGGTAGGGGTGTCCATCTAAACCTTTTGAGGAGTAATTGTGTATCTTTACATGGCGAACTAAAGTGTTTAGGTGCGTTTAAGTTTTAATAGCTTTTAGGGGGTGTTTGGCTAAGTTTATGAATTAGGCTTATGCTTATGTTATATAAACGGCTTATGCTTTATAAATCATGAGCTCATAAGCCCTTGCTAAATGTTTGGCTTAGCTTATCATAAATAATAAAGTAAAATGACAAAAAAGTAGATGAACATTAAATGGTATAATTATTAAATGAGGGTATAAAAGTCTTTTTATATAATATTGATATGATATATAAGCCCACTCCTCATATAAGCCACAAAGTTTAGGTTTATCCAAACCCTCTTATATAACTCATAAGGACACTCATATAAGCTTAGATAAAACACTTACTTTAGGCTTATTTAACACATATAAGCTCATAAGCCCAACATATAAGCTTAGCCAAACACCTCCTTAGTATTATATGCTTGTTTGGCAACAACTTTTTAGCTTTTGGATTTTATTTTAAAGGCTTGTGATTCTATGCTAATGGAAAAATCTTTTTACGTTTAGGATTGTATGCTTGTTTTACACGTTATAGTTACATCTACAACTCGTTACTAAACGCTTTTATAAAACAAAATGTTACAACTTAGCTATACCAGCTTGTGGGTTATAGAATGTTTAGGTCCAGAATACTGATGAAAATACCTACCCTTGTGATGTGGAGCTGTAACACCCCCATTTTGATAAATATAGCAGCGGAAGCTAATCTGGGGTATTACGTCATGAATCACAGTCATAATAATAGAAAACGACTCAAAAGAGACGTTTTTAAAAGATACGTTATCATTCATTTAAAATCAAAGTTTTACAAAGGCAGGTCCCAAAATAAAAAAACATAAAGTTTGAATGATAACAGTTTAGCCATCTTCAAGTTCGTGCCACTCCATGCCATAAGTTGCTGAATTACCTAGGATAAACATGCATAAAAAGAGTCAACACAAAGTTGAGTGAAATTCATAGGTTTGAAATGTAATAGTTGAATACAAGTTATCATAAAGGAAATATTTGCATTGCAGGGACAATTATCATGGAGAACATTATTATTGCATCTAAGCTCTTGACACCAATAAGTTAACAGGGAAAATCACCGTAGTGACATTGGTTGGAGAACAAATGTCCCCGTGGAAAAGGTAACATGCCAAGGTTACCCATTAGGTCAATTATAGTGCGTTTGGCTACCCTATGAATGGGTATACAAACGGGAGCCATCACCCCTAATAGATCTATTCACAACATTCACGTTCACTCGTAAGCAATTAATGGTTCATGATATGGAAATAATGGCACTGGAAGCTACTTAGGCAATAATATATCTGGATAGCATACATGTCTGGATAGCATACATTTAGAAAACACTTGTATTCATGGTTTAAGCATGTATCCCCCTCACGGGTTTATAAATTATAAGAGATTTAAAAGTGAGGCTATGAACTCACCTTAACAGGGAAATCTGATTGATGGCAAAAGTATATCAAATAAAATGCGTCTGTATGATAGTACGATGTTATCTACCAAGCAGGAAAGTTCAGTATATCAATTGAAAGAAAGCAGCTTCGTTACGTAACCTGGGGTAATATGACGAGTCTTAGTTTGATTGTCAAATCTTCAAAATGTTTTATCATATTTGATTGATTAATTTATGGATATAGTGTATCACTGTTCGGGCCATTATTATTCAGAGGTCTTAGTTTGATTGAATATGTTTTACATTATAAAGTATAATGTATATCTTTATGAATTATTTTGGAGTATTGTATCACTGTCTCGGTGCCATTCATTAATTCACTGCTATGCTGCATCATGCAGTAAACGTTTGAGGAGTCAGGGAACTTTCTTTAATTCGTAAACCAGCAACTCAGTCAGACGTTAATACTAAGATGAAACCTTAATATGAAGCTCCCATAGTATTGTGATACTGATATAGATTTGGGACAGGATTTTAAAAAAGCATATCGATGTATGAATTATATAATAGTTATAAATAATCGGTTTTAAGTGTTTTTTGATCACTTACTGGAAATGATAGCACGTACGTTGATTAAGTTATGTCTTATAAGGTTTTGAACAATTTACACTTTTTCTAAATGTTACATTTGACCTTCAAGAATTGTAAAATGGCAATATCATACCCTTGGTGTTTTCACTTTTACAAGTTTGGTCCTTTAGTTAAAGATGTTCAAAGTAAACCTGTGTATTTGAAAGTGACATAATAGACCCCTATAGTTATACTTTGATAAAATGACATTTTCAGTCTTTTTAGTTATAAGTTTCAGAAAGTTACGATATATACCCCTTGCATGGATTACTTTGCAAAAAAGCCAAAAACTCATGCATAGCTTATTTTAGATTCCAATTGATATCTTTCAGGTGATTGTTATTAATAATAATGTTAAAAATAAGAAGTTTTAATGTAAACAAAAGTCTTTATATAACGATTAGTTTAAGCTAGAATAAAAACGAGATCAATTAGGGGTTTTAAACGAATAGGTAGTGTGTTATTTCAAATTCTTTCAAGAATCAATAAAGTTGTTATATTAACATATCTAAGATAGATTATAACAATTTTTTACTTTATAAACATTTTGATTAAAGAAAAAAATAGAATTAGGGGTTATGGGTTCGGTTGGATCAACATGGAAAAAAGCCTAGTATTTTTAGATTAAAATGCTTTACATAGTTCATGCATGCTCATATGAGTTTTTATATGATGTAGGATGCAGGTATGAAGATTAATAATAACCTGGGTTGCGCTTGAGGAATCGACACATGGAGGAAACGGGTCGTAAGGGTCAAATGTTACTCGTACGCTTAGTTTTATTCTTAGGGCTTCTAGCTATCAATATTCTTCTTGATTATTGTTCTTGGACCTTTTAGAACTCTTGAGCAGAGATTTGTGCTATTGTGTTTTATAGAGAGAAGATGTGGGGGTAGAGTTGAAATGAAGGTGGTGTCCTTTTTATAGTCGGAACTCAAAACCTTGGAGGCAAGGTGACTTTGTGCTCAATCTAAGGAATGTGGATCAGCTATGAGGGTTGATATGGAGATGCCTTGATGTGATTATGCAACCTAAAATAGGCGTAGAAGTCTTGTTGTTGAATTCTTGTGGTTGTCGCGGAAGACTTGAGGAACCAAGGGAGATGTGGCTTCTTTTCTACCCAAGTAAAATAACCATTACAACTACTATATTAAACATTATTTAATACGAAATATGGATTCACTTGTATTATGATCTTGGGACTTCTTAGGACTTCTATTGATGTTATTGATCAGACCTTGGACTCCATTGATGGTTAGAAAGAAAGAATTGAGGTGTGAGTTGAAATGAAAGGGTTTTACCCCTTTATATAGGTGCGAACCACCTTGAAGGCCAAGAAAACTTGGTGACCAAGTTTAGGACATATGTGGTATGACTAGGAGAGGCTAAGTATGATATGGAGAAGCTAGGAGATGAGTTAGCAAGGCTAGGATAAGGTTTGAGGTGTTGTTTGGTTCATATGATGCCGCGGCTAAACTTGGTGTCCAAGGAGGTCATGTGTCCTATTGGTAGCCAAGTAGGGAGCTTGAGGTGCTTGTGTGCTGCTTAGAGATGAATTAGGTGAGTCATTGAGGTGTGTGGTTGCTTGGTTGGTTTTCAAAATAGGCAAAAAGGAGGGAAAAGGAGTATCGGGTTTAAACTAGTTCGGGTTACGGTTTTTGGTTTAAATTTTGTGTACATTGGAGTAATGAGGATGGATTATGAAATGTAATGTTGTATATTAAGTATTTACAACTTATTTTGATTAATGGTTTAGGTTTAAGATGGGTAAAAATGAAGAAATGGGTCACGGGTTAGAAACTAGCCCGGTTTTAGGGTTTCTTGGTTTGAATTAGGGTTTTGAGTTTAAAAACATGTTTAAGTGATTAAAATGGAGAGAAATTTTGTTTAAAAGTTGAGCATTTCTTGCTTGTACATTGTACTTAATATTTTGTACAAGATTCGTTAGGAAAACGGAGGTAAACCGGCTATTTTGGATGTTATGCGTAATGACTTCTACATTGTACTTTAAAGGCTTGTACCTTATTTTGGAGGGAATTCATATTCAAATGAGATGTTATATTACTTGTACATTCATCTTGAATGTTTACATTACCCAAAATTAGGGTTTAGGCATAAACGTTAACGGTTTATGTTCATTTGATTATATTGTCGTGAAAACTTTATTAAATAGATTACGTACATGTTATAGAGGATAATAGATTATTGACTTGACGTGTTCTGATGTTTGCTTTATGTAAACATAGATAGAAATAGGTATAGGTTGTTGCGTGAGCTCGTTTACTTTAGAAATGTAAACTATGATACGTAATGGAATGGAATGAAACGAAAATTTTATTCCCGTAAAAAAGTGGTACTTAACATAGAAGTAGATATTACATTGATGAAGATACTGGAAAATTACGGGTTGTTATAGTCCTCCAACCTTACAGAAATCTCGTCCCGAGATTTAGTTGAGCGATGGAGTGGTGTTGGAAAATAGATGTGGGTATTTAACACGAATTTGATCTTCACGTTCCCATGTAAATTCAGAGTTACATCTTACTTTGACTATAGGGATGCGTTTTTGTCTTAGTTGCTTGACTTCTCAATCCATAATCTTTACTGGTTCTTCCACAAAGTTAAGTTTGTCATTGAGCCAAATCTCTTTCATTGGATTGTCGAGGGATTCGTCATATAAGCATTTCTTAGAATCATGAAAAGTACTGTTGTCTGTTTTTTAGCACTAACTTTTATAACGCCTGATCGAAGGTTTTTACACTAAATATATAATATATAAAATATAAAATATATATAAGTCTAAAAATCACAAGATCAATAA
>BQNB010093744.1:0-23131 GCA_026074375.1 Tanacetum coccineum
GCTGTTTAAGAACAGCTTACAGCTTATCAGAATAAGTTGTTCTTAAACAGCTTAAGAACATATTGGCAGCATAAGGAGTGTTTGGATGTGCGTTTTACAGTGTCAAAGAGTGTTTGGATTTGCGTTTTACATTATTAAAACATAACTTATTTTGGCTCTTTCAACTTATTTCAACTTATTTCAGCATATATGAGCTTATTGTATTAATAACCACCCTGGAGACATGTCAAACTATAAACGAGCACATTTCAAGGTAATAACACAAAGTAACCATACGGCTTATATCAACAAAGTTTTATCATTAACAACTTATTATAATTATCAAACTTTCATTAACCAAACGGCTTATATCTAATATTTCACTTCCAACAACAATAATAACCACTATATCCGTATAAACACGAAACATACATAATTTCAACGCAATTCAACTAATAATAACTATAAACTAACAAAATTTAAACAATAAACATTCCCCGGCGACATGTCACCCGAGATACCAAAAGGAGAAAAAAATTTGTAACATACCTTGGCTGTGGATTCGGCTCGTTGTCGGCTCGGCTCGTTCTCCTTCTTGGTTGCTGTCGCGTACATACTGCCAAAACCAAAAAAAAAATTACTTAACAAAATTTTCTAATTAACAACTTCTTACAACAATAATAATCTTGTTTAACCAAATCATATTATAATTAACAAAATTAAAAATATATATACAACCAAACCACCTGTGTCGTGTACGTCGAACCAAAAACAAAACTTATCACGCACCACCAATAATTAGAGGGTTAGAAAAAGAAGATATAGAATTATCATTTAGAGGGTAAAGAAAAGAATTATGGTTTAGAGGAGGAGGAGGTGCTCGTGTGCTCATGTAACGCCGGTGGTGGTGGTGATGGAGGTGGTGGTGGTGCTCGAATTGTTGGTGATGGTTGATTTTATGGAGGTGCGGTGCTGCAAAAATCGCCAAGGAGGATACCTTTTTTTTTTCGTTTTCTGCATTGTGAGAAATGAACCAGATCTACTTTATCATAACAAACATGTCGCCGGGGAAAATTACATTTTTTGACGTTTAGCGTATTTGGCGCGTTAATAAATTTTTTGGTGGGGGGTATCCCCGGCGACCTGTCGCCGGGGAAAATTAAAATAAATAACTTACTTTTTTTTATAGTATTTATTTAACTTTTTAACTAAAATATATAACTTATTTATAAAATGTATAACTTATTTTTTATTATTATTTATATAACTTTTTTATAAAATATATAATAACTTTTTTATAAAATGTATAATTATTATTTACAATTATTTTTTATAAAATATATAATCGGTTCGTTTCGGCCGGGTCGGTCCGGTTCCTCGGTTCGTATATAATTATTATTTAAAATGATTTTTTATAAAATATATAATTATTATTTACAATTATTTTTTATAAATTATATAATTGGTTCGTTTCGGCCGGGTCGGTCCGGTTCCTCGGTTCGTATATAATTATTATTTAAAATGATTTTTTATAAAATATATAATTATTATTTACAATTATTTTTTATAAATTATATAATTGGTTCGTTTCGGCCGGGTCGGTCCGGTTCCTCGGTTCGTATATAATTATTATTTAAAATGATTTTTTATAAAATATATAATTATTATATTCAACGGATGAGTCGATATGCTATGGTTATACATTAGAGGTTCAACGGATGAGACGAGATGTTAGTTCGGTCCGGTTCCTCGGTTCGAATATAATTAGTTAATTAAAATTATTTTTTATAACATATATAAGTATTAATTTACAATTATTTTTTATAAAATATATAATCGGTTCGATTCGGCAGGACGGTCCGAATTCCTCCGGATTTCGTAAATAATTATTATTTAAAATGAATTTTTATAAAATGAAATAATTATTTAATACAATAATTTTTTATAAAATAAATAATTGAATCGTTTCGCCGGTCCGGTCCGGTATTCCTCGGTTCGTATTATAATTAAGTATTTTAAAAGATATTTTATAAAATATATAATTATTATTTACAATTATTTTTTATAAATTATATAATTGGTTCGTTTCGGCCGGGTCGGTTCGGTTCGTATATAATTATTATTTAAAATGATTATTTATAAAATATATAATTATTATATTCAACGGATGAGTCGATATGGTATGGTTATACATTAGAGGTTCAATGGATGAGACGAGATGTTACGGTTATACATTAGAGGTTCAACGGATGAGACGAGATGTTACGATTATACATTAGAGGTTCAACGGATGAGTCGATTGTTGGTTATACAGTTAAGGTTAACGATGAGTTAATAAGGTACGGTATACATTATAGGTTCCACGGATGAGACATATGTGAGGATAATACAATAGAGGTCAACGGATGAGTCAATATGGTATGATTAAACATTAGAGGTCAACGGATGAGACGAGATGTTACGGTTATAGATTAGAGGTTCAACGGATGAGACGATATGTTACGGTTATACATTAGAGGTTCAACGGATGAGACGATATGCTATGGTTATACATTAGAGGTTCAACGAATGAGACAAGATGTTAGGGTTATATATTAGAGGTTTAACTAATGAGTCGACATGTTAGGGTTATACGTTAGAGGTTTAACGGATGAGTCGATATGTTACGGTTATACATTAGAGGTTTAACGGATGAGTCAATATGTTAATGGTTATACATTAGAGGTTCACGGATGAGACCAGATTTAGGATATAACATTAAAGTTATCAACGGATGAGTCGATATGTTTTAGGGTTATACATTTAGAGTTCAACGGTATAAGTCGATATGGTAAGGGTTATATCAATATACATTCAACAGGAATGAGACGGAGATGTTTAAGGTAATACATAAGAGTATAACGGAAGATTCGATATGATACGGTTATGACATTAAGGTTCAACGGATGAGACGATATGCTATGGTTTATACAATAGAGTACAACGATGAGACGAAAGTTTAGTGTTATACATAAAGGATCACACAAATATCGACATGTTAGGGTTAATACGTTATAGGTTCGAACGTATGAGTCGCTATGTTACGGTTATACAATAAGAGGTTCAACGGATGAGACGATATTCATTGTTATACTATTAGAGGTTCAACGGATGAGACGAGATTTAGGGTAATACAATAGAGGATCAACCGAATGAGTCGACATGTTAGGGTTAAACATTATAGGTTCAACGGAAGGAGTCCTACGTATACCGATATACATTAGAGGTTTCAACGGATGAGACGATGTGATATGGTTAGAACATTAGAGGTACAACGAATAAGAACGAAGATGTATACTGTTATACAATAGAGGTTCAACGACGAGACGAATGAATGTTACGGTTATACATTAGAGGTTCAACTGATGAGACGAATGTAACGTTATACATTAGAGGTTCAACGGATGAGACGATATGTTACGTTTATACATTAGAGGTTCAACAGATGAGACGATATGTTACAGTTATACATTAGAGGTTCAACGGATGAGACGATATGCTATGGTTATACATTAGAGGTTCAACGGATGAGACAAGATTAGGGTTATACATTAGAGTGTTCAACCAGATGAGCGACATGAACGGAAAATACATTAAAGGATACAACGGATGAGTCAAAAATATTATGCTATGTGTATACATTAGGTGTAACACCCCCAAATTGGGTCGCAGCGGAATAAGGGTCCGGGGCGTGTTACTTCATAGATCAATAACACAAGATATATATAGAACGACCAAAAAGTCGTTTTAAAACTGATACATTAGATTTAACAAAGTATTTGTTAACACTAAGCCCGAAAGCTTCACGTGTCTCTGTCCAAAATACCAAGATTTCTAGCCCATAACAGTTTATAACAAAATGTAATGCGACAAAATCTTTAATGCATGATATCCAAATCAAAACCACCAATGTATCCCTTGCACCTCGTGCTTACTGATCCCCTGAAAAACATTGCTTTAAAACGTCAACAATAATGTTGTGAATTCATAGGTTTTTATAAATCATATATTGTAGGACCACAAGATTCTCAAGTGTATGATAATGCAACAGATGCAGACATCATATAAATGTAATTACGTTGCCCTAAGCTCATGATCCCTAAAGCCGACATAAAGTGAATAAACATATAGAATAGCCAACGAATTGCTGTGAAGTATTTCTAACCCCAACTCCTATGTAGACATGTTAAAACATTCGTTTGCCCAGTGATAGCTAATCACCCGAACGGGGATGTCAATCCCAATAGATCTATTCATAACATTCGCGCTCACAATCCAGTAACTGACAGTTCATGATAATGGGCTCAACTAGGGTTATCGCTACTTAGGCAACACGTAATCATAATATAAAACTTAACCACTTGTGTCCAATTATAAAACATTGCATGTTTCTCACCCCAAAAACTTTGTAAAACAAAAGCATGTAAAATGTGGGGCTATAAACTCACCTTGAGTGAGCGAATATCAAGTATATCACAAATAATGCGTCACGCAAATCGTCAGATGCAACCTATTTAATTTAAGGTCATATAAGTACCATGTACTTCGATTAACCAATATCATATATTCCTATATAGCTCATCACACTATCATTCGGTCTATTATAATTAAGAGGTCATGTAGTGAACGTATGAGGAGCTAGGACACTTTAAATCGTAAATCCAACCGTCGATACGCCACCCGAAGAGGCCTACATTAACGAAACTCCCTGAGTAATAAAGCACTTTTGCCCTTAACTAAATACCACATTCGGTCCTATAAATTCAATCACCATCTAAGTGTTTGGGTTAAAAATGTGTTTTAATAATAAAAACGTTTATAATTACCGTTTTAGTAAATATAGCATAACTTTTGCGTTTTAAGCCCGATTTTGACGTTTCTTATGCCCACGCTTTCATACTAAGATGAGTGATCAAAATATTACATTTTTTATTTTTCAACATTCTGTGATGAATAGTGTTTTTACTGTTCACAACAGCTATAAACTCGTTTTTACGTTTCAATTAGCGTAAACTCGTAAATGTCGTATCTTATTCGTTATAGCTCCGTTTTTAGCGATTCTTTCGAGCACAATCCCGTATTGATAAGTATTCTAAAGGATTAATGAGGAATAAAAGAAATAAAAGATTCAGTCATGTAATATTACATTTATAAAAATAGTTTAATAAAAACCCCGGTAATTAAACGTAAATCGTATTTTTTATCGAATCTTTGTCGTTAATAATCCTTTATGTTGTTTCTTACTTTTTTGGAATCGTCATGAGTCATATTGTTTTTTAAAAAGTGTCAGAAACCCTGTTTAAAATACGAATCAAACACCCCTTTACTAATAAATAATATAGCATTGAAATAAAACTCTTTTTATTTACTATCACTTTAGTAGTTTTACCATAACTCCTTTATAACCATATATGCCACATAAGATAATACCATATATTTAATGTCCATTAAGTCCAGATCATAAGTTCAAGATCAAATTGAAAAAAGTGTTAAAAAATCAAAATCAAAAGTAAGTTATCCGATTTAACAGTTTAAACCCAAAATGGTGAATTAACATAAGAACATAAATACTTATAAAAATAAAAAAGTAAAGAACAAAAGGTTTATGATACCTTAAAGTGATAATTGTATAATGGATGAGAAATACAATCTAAAACCCCTTGTTTAGATTTTTAAACAAGCTTGTCAAACAAGAAAACCCAAGGTTTTACCGAATAAAAACCCTAGCTTCCTTTTCTTGATAAATACTTGTAAATGCTTGATCAAACCTTTAAATCATCTTAGTAGGTCTTAGATATGTTGTGTGTATGCTTGTATAAGTGGTATAAAAGTTTGTGTGGGTTGGTTAAATTGAGGGTTTTGAGCCGTGGGTAAGGGAGGAAAGGAGAGTGTTTTTTTATTTTTTGCTAAGTTTAATGCTATGATTTCCTTATTCATGCAATTGTATAGTAATGCACATGTATGACTAGTAAAGGAAGCACAAATAGGGTCTTAAGGATGGTCATGGTCATAGTCTTTGGTCAAAGTTTGAAGAAATTGGATAGATGTCTCCTAATAGTTGAGATTATCCCATGAAAACATGGAAATGTGTTCTTTTATGAGATTTTCTTGTATCCTTTGGTCCATATCCGGCCATAGAGAGATATAGGTGATGCATTTTTGTAATTTTTATGTATTGGGTATAAAGGTGGGTATTTGTTGAAGCGTAGAAAATTTTTGGTGGTTCCGGGTATGCCTAAATGCAATTTATCGTGAAACGTAATCAATTTACGCAACCAATAAAAATACAATGAACAAAGTTAATAATTATCATTAAAATAATTACTTAACACTTGCTTAATGTAAACATTTAATCGTTTGATGTTCGTTTACATTGAACGCTAATTTTTAGCTTACGCGATTTAACTTAACGTTTACGATTTAAAAGCAAACGCGTACAATACAAAAGATACATTATGAATTTATTGATGACGTCAATGACCCTAAAACACGGGGTGTTATAAGAGGTTCAACGGATGAGACGAGATGTTACGGTTATACATTAGAGGTTCAACGGATGAGACGAGATGTTAGGGTTATACATTAGAGGTTCAACGGATGAGTCGATATGGTATGGTTATACATTAGAGGTTCAACGGATGAGACGAGATGTTAGGGTTATACATTAGAGGTTCAACGGATGAGTCGATATGGTATGGTTATACATTAGAGGTTCAACAGATGAGTCGAGATGCTATGGTTATACGGATGAGTCGATTGCGCCAAATACTCCCGCCAAAATACTCCCGCCAAATACTCCCGCCAAAAACTTACGCTAAAAACTCCCGCTAAAAACTCTTTTATACCATAAAAGCAGATACTATCACAACCACAAACATATCACACACTCTTACCATCACAACCACAAAAAGATGGTGAAGATGGTGCCACATGAAGCTTTTGCGTGTAGTTGTGCAGAAGGAGATGTAGTTCTCCGACAATCGTATAAACCTGAGAGCTACGGTAAACTATACTATGCATGTCCAAAATCAAAGGTGAACAATCACATGTTTTTTATTTATGTAATATATAAATATTATGGTTAGTTGTTAAAGAATTGATTTCTTTACTATTTAACAGCCTCCGAAACATTTTGGATGTGGATTTTTTTATGGAAAGAGACCCGACTTCGTCAATTGATGGGTTCTCCTGGAGCTCCATCTGCACGACCTTCAACACCTCTAAGTTATTCTTCAGGACCTTCAACACCTTCAAGCTATTCTTCAGGACCATCACCGCCTCCAAACTATTCTCCAGGATCTTCAAGAAATGCAGAGTGCTCAAACTGCAAGCACTTGCGTGGAAAGATAAGTGTACTCAAGGCAACAATGGATATGCATATGCATCCGGAACAACACACAGTTAATTCGGCTGCACTACTTCACGAAGTTCTTAATGAAATGGAAAAACTTGATTTGGAGTAGTTTGTCATTTGCAATGTGCAATGTAATTCGTATGATTTGGAATAGTTTGTCATTTGCAATGTAATTCATATGTTTTTATTGTATGTGAAGACTTTGTTTAAACTTTGATGATCTGAATGTGTTTATGTATAACGATATCACATCGACATGCCAATGGTACAAACATGAACACACCTTAAAAACGTATCTATTTTTTAGTGTTAAAATATACGGAATATCGGACCGAAACGAACCAAAAAAATATAGTTTAATTAAAAGTCAACAAAGTCAAACACTATCCCCGGCGACATGTCGCCGGGGAAAATTCCCGAACTCTTTGACTGAAAATTTTACGGGAATTGGTGCCACGTAGGATGAATTTTTGTCGTTTAGCGTCTATTCCCCGGCGATAAATGTCGCCGGGGAAAAGTAAGCGGGAAAATTCCCGTTACGTTTTACGCTAATTAATTTTTTTAAAATACCAAATATTATCCCGGCGACATGTCGCCGGGGAAACGTGAGCGGGAAAAATTCTCGCTAGTTTTTGCGTTGATTTTTTGGGTCAAATTTTACTTACACTATCCCCGGCGACATGTCGCCGGGGAAAATTCCCGAACTCTTTGACTGAAAATTTTACGGCAATTGGTGCCACGTAGGATGAATTTTTGTCGTTTAGCGTCTATTCCCCGGCGATAAAGCTTATGATCAAGCGGCATACGCATTGAGGGGATCGTCCGCAGTGCTTAATTTTACGGAGGAGATAGCGTATGAGTCCTTGAAAGAGATGGGGTACATGTACGAAGAAGGGACATCACCGGTTGTGGCTTTAAAAAGAATGCATTCTATGAAAAGAAAGAATGAGATGAAAAGCAAAAAAAGAGAGGATACGAAGGATGAAAACGTTGTTGTTTTTGAGGATTTGGGAAGTGATTATCTTGAAGAATTATTGGGAGTTGATGAGGGTTGCAATACTAGTACAAGATGGTGATATATAAGAACTTGTATGAAAAGCGTAATTATGTGAAGTATCAATTTTTTCGAGTCTTTGTATACAGTAGCATGCAAAGATGTCATGCATATATAATATTTCTTTGGATGATTTTCTAACCGACGTGGAAAATCTCATGTTTTGATGGTATATATATTCCTTTGTTCAGGGACGGAACTTGAACATTTTTATTGGAGGGCCATTTTATAAGGTATTCATTTTAGGGGGGCCAATGTACATTTTTTCTCAACATTTGATGTAAAAAATAACTATTACTCTTAGTAAAAGGGTAAATTTTTTACATAATGACAACAAATTTGAGGGGGCCACAACTCCCTCTGGCCTTTACAAACTTCCGTCCATGCCTTTGTTGAGTCTCATGTATAGCACCTTTTACATGTGATTAATATGCTAAACACCTCGCTCTCGCAAATAAATTTTGTTGTCACATATGCACAGAGATGGATCTAGGAGTGTATCATGGTGTCACGGGACCTCGATAAAATTTTGCTTCGTTGTGTAATTTTCGTAAGTAAACGCTGAGTTTTCAAAAATGCACCCGGTAACAATACATTGTGTTTCTAGTTATTGCTTTGTTAGTCTATCAATAGGTGGAAACTAAACTTAGTTTTCGCTAAACTTAATCGTTTTAACCGAAAATCGTACTTCTTGTAATCTTTTTTCCTTATACTATAGTTAAAAAAAATTATGCACTTGATCACTTTTAGCTCTCATTCCGTCCCTCCCTGCATATGCATATACTAGCTTGTATAGTATTGAAGAGACACGTGATATCTTGTCAGGCCCTAATCCTACAACGCGACAACATAAGTAAAAAACACAAACTTCTTTTTAGAATGGCGATTGAATTAGAAACTAGTAAGTGGCTAGAAGAGAAGTTACAAAAGGTGGTATAGAGCTCGTTTGAATTATTACATTCGTAAGACAAGACGTTTGAAATCCTACTTATAGTCATTAAAGGACTCATTAAGTTATTTCATATTTATGTTTTAGATATTTGTGTTGTCTTACGTGTGACAAATTGACGAAAAATACTGAGTCCATGAATGCAGTTGAGTAATTGGCTCTGGATTGACGGCACTACTCAAGAAAAGGGCTTTAGAGTGACAAAAATTGAGTGACGACTTTCTTTTTTGGTCACTATTCAGTGATGATATAATTTATGGTCTCTATTTTTTTTTTTTTTGGTTCAAGTCAAAAGTCTGGTGACGAAACTTATAAGTTGGTCAATATGTAGTCACTAAAATTTACTGTCTAGTGTATTTTTGATCTAGGGGTAGTTTGACGAGGATTATTTGGTTTATTGATATGATAAACATCTTGGTGACGATAATTCTGGTCACTATTTTCATGTTATCGTTAATTCTATAAATTGTTTTAATATAAAGACGCATTTACGTAATATATTACTAAAATTGCATATTCGTATATTTTTCGTAAACTTACTACCATACGATTCCCAGATTAAGAGAAAAGATTCAAGCATTATGAAGAATTGTTAAGTTGTAAAAATTTAACTTTGTTTGTGCAAAAGATAACTTGCAAAAAAAAAGCCAATTTTTTTTTTACTTTAACACTCGGCATATATGTTAATAACTTTATAATTTCCATCTAAAATAAAACTATATTCCATCTAAAGAAAAAGAAGACTTATCCTACTAAAAAAATTATCAAACTTATCATCTAATAAGAAGATCCGGCCCTATCTTCATTCCATCTAAGAAAAAACTGAATAAAAAAACCCATCGTCATACGCTTTGATCCATCGACCATATCATAAAAAAATTAGGTTCCCATCGTACAAAACGCACACAAACATCACTCCACCAATGTAAATCGTAAATCATCTTCTACAAGCTCAATTCCACCATCATAATAGATCATCTTCAAGCTTCAAATAGCTCCGGTTGAAATCTGGTTACGATCGGCTTATTGTGTTATGGGATCTGCTTGGTTTGCGGTAATGGGATTGCTCGTGTGTGGGTAAGGATTGGTCGAAATCAAGCTATCATTTGGGTTACGGTTCGGAGTTTCATTCTATACTTCTCTGCTTTTATGCTGCATAATTTTGGAGTGTTAGGTTTAAGAATTAGGGCTTTTGTAATCGTGGAATTTAGGTTTATTTTGATTGTGTGATTTAAAGTGTGATTCATTCGTTTTGAACATTTTTATGTATACAATTTGATGATAATTGTTGAGATGTTGCAATGATTACCTGTTTAGAAGGTAGGTTGGATTTTTATTTAATGTAAATTAGATAGTATAGCGAGACGTTACTTTTGCGTTGTAGGAGTATGTGAAATTTAACCAATCAAAGACGGTATATTCCCAATAAAGTTGATTCCAATTAGTGAATTTAGGTTCGAGAAGTTACTTAAATATGTGATGAGTTGATTCAAATATGTTTGTTATATGCATATCTAATGAGTCATATTTAAGTAAAATGTGTTAATTTTCGTAGATGCTTTTAAATTGTTAAGATGCTATTTAAATATGTTTTTAATAAGGAATTTAGTTTTTTTCCTCAAGTGTCGATATATTTTGTGTGGACGAATATCTGGTCAATATATTTAGATGTTGTTTAATAGTATGAAGTTCATAATATAGGAATTTGTTTTCAGGAACTCTTTTTATTATTAGAGCATATGGACAAGTCTAGGACGCATATTGCACCACGGAAAAACGACCCTAGATATAAATTGAGAGTGGAGGAATTTCTTGAATTTGCTTATCGTCACAAACACGAGTCATTTGAAATTCCATGCCCTTGCAAAAATTGCAACAATTTTTGTGACCATAATAAATCCACCATATATTTACATTTGATGCAAAAGGGATTCTCTGCTAGTTATGATAAGTGGACACATCATAGGTAGTCTTCTGATGATGACGAGTATGTATCATCAGATGACGAGGAAGGGGATGAGGGTTATGACAATATGAATGACGCTGACGATGACTTTGATGAGATGTTTGATAACATAGGTCAAAGTAAATGGGGTAATAACTGGAAAACTAGTGGTGAATCTTCATCTACCCGAGACAAAGATTTAGAAAGTCTACGTAGATTGTTAGATTTAGTCTCGAGTTACAAGGGCGAATTTATGTGCGCTAAAACAGACGCAACCATGGCTGTTATGGCTACGTCTCCTTGCAACGCAACAACCATGATAAGATGGTACCCTCTACCACGACTAGTGTACTCTCCCCCAATGTGTTATTCGAGTCAAAGGTTTAACGATTATGGGTACGAATCCAACTAGCATGATTGCTCATTTTTACTAGGACAAAGTCGCACCAATGGTAGCAAATGGCACACTACGGTCAACTTGGTTACATGGTCACACCCATGTCATAGGTCGAGGTTACCTATCAGAAGTTCTTCAATATTTCACGCGTAAACCTGGCGTTTGCTTGACCCTAGTGAGCCGAAGTGTGATTTTATGTGCGTGTTCAGTTAACGTAATCCCTTTCTTGGTCGGTGCTATCAGTTTTCATGCAGGTTAGATTGTTATTTTATGTGTGCAACCCCCCGGGGGGTTTGGGGCCCCCTATTCATTTTTATTCATACAATGTTTACAAGTTCATTATACGTTGGTATGTTATGCAATGTCACGACTAACCCTTTGCATGCGCACGCATGTACTAGTCACACATGGGTTTTACGTCGCATGTTAGTCAACCAAGGTTGAAGCTTTAGCCAAGACTAAACGTGTTTTGGTTTAGGTCGTGTGTTATACTACAAGAAAAATGATATAGTTACTGCGAGGTGACTTACCAATAGGAGCTTTTCCAGTGACATTAGGAGAAACGTGACGAGAAATTGGTGGGGGGGGGGGTGGGGGGGGGGTGGGTGGGGGGGGGGGGGGGTCGACCTCCCTTTGGCTTTCAGCCCGTTCCAACCCGACGTCTTAAGCTCCACTAATGCAATAAATACAAAAACCTAACTTCACCGAATTTTGTAATCTTTTGTTTCAAATTTTTTAGTGTGATAGAAGAGTCTCGTGCATGGTGCCTTATTTATAACGCAAGTGATACTAGTTTCTCTGAGACCATGCATGTGAATGACACTATTTACAGCCTACTATTGGTGGTATAACACTATTAGTTATGATCACCCTTTTTTATAATATTGTTAAAGAAGAGATACTATTTGATGAATTGTAATTGAAATGAAATTGAAACAAGACGTAGTATTTGAATAATTTCCAAAGGTATAGGACCTTAGATGTAAGAATGAAAATGATGGTGATAGCTCATTATTTTGAAATTCCTTCTACTGATTACCTAATAGTATTTTTGCATTTTTGAGTTTTGAGGAAATGAAACGTCAAGTTATATTGTTTGGTTTAGTAAGTCTAAATATGGCTCATTATATTTTATTTATTGAAGTATGAACGGGTTCATAAAAATCATATAGTTGTGCCGACTATGCTTTGCGCAGCGAAAAATAAACTATGATTTTTATTGTTACGTCGATCTCTAACGTAACTCTTTTTATCCGTAAACAAAATACGATTTTATGCGCGGTTATAATAACACTTAACTAGCCGTCAAAATGGTATGTCGTTGAAAGATAACTCTTATTGGAAAAGTAACGGTACATTTGAAATGACTTGCAATACATACTCTGCATAAAGGAACAAAAAAGTTCTTTATTTTTCCGAGGTGCTACATATGCATTGGGTGTTCACGGGGCGGTTCAGGTCAGTTTGTTGGTAACAATCATGTATAATATGCACGGTCGGTCGGTTAACCGCAGACATATAAAACAAACAACCGTAACTGAACCATTATAAGCGGGTTTTTTCGGTTTAAAATTTAGTAGTTCCTCAGTTTCACAGTTTTGTTTGAATTCCCCTAGGTCATATGTATTGGGTTGTAGTGGCTTATAGTGTCCGTGTGAAACGTATAATTGTTAAAAAAAGGTACTAAACGAAATTGTAATCACCGGGTGAGTAAGTACTCAACGAATTGGAATCACCGGTTGAGTTTTTTTTTAAATTTTTGTAGTTATTTTTTATTAAATTTGAGAAGTCTAATTTAAATTTTGTAGCTTTTTTTAACATTTTTTACTTCTAACTTTTCTAAATTTTTAATTTAAATTTAAATTTTTTAAATTTTGTAATAGAATATATTGTTTTTAGGGGAGGGTTTATTTTTGTGAAAAAGTGTAAGTTAAGGGGTTTAGTTTGTTCTTGTTTTGGGTGTGAGGGTTTTATTTGGGTATATGCTGGGAAAAAAAAAAATTTCAACATAACTCTTGTTCATTGGATGTAGAATCCATTAATTCTCATGGGTGTGTGAATCGCTTAATAACGCTGCAAGCAATGATGGTTCATTTGCCACTTCTCCACCACACACTTCCCTTATTTATACCCCCTCCTATATTTGTTTCTAGCACCACCTTCCCTATTTATTCCATTTCCATCATCTTGATCTCTCTAATTAACCAAAACCCTAACACTAACCATGGCCGGAGAGAGCAGAAGCAACAGTGTTGTTGATGATCTTATCGAGCTAAGTGGTAAGACCGATCCAAACGAGTATTGATAGTATTTGTGACTCCAGGGCAAGATTGCAGATCGGCGTGTTTATTGCGAGGATGGGCCTGAAGTCAACTTCGCAAGGAATGAAGTTGGCAGGTTAATTGCCCCTTATTGCCGGACTTAAAGCTTCAGAGGATGTTAGGATGTGTGGGACACCATTATAGTGTTTTGAGAGATAATCAGCGTAAAGCGGAGGCGAAGCAAGGCTGATTTGCAATACTTGCTCACTGTGACGAAGAGGAGATTGAGGAGAAGCAGAAGCAGTTGAATTGAAGGTAGGAGGATGGTTTAGGGTTTGTTAGGGTTCGTTTGTGTTTGGGTCGTATGGTTGAGGGTATGTTTTGTTGTCTTGGGGTGTTTATGTGAAGCTTTTATTTTGTTTGTGATGTTTTAAGTTGGCAGATGTAATCCGGGATATTATGTGAAGCTTTTAAGTATAAAGTGAATGGGTAGAATTTAAAACCTGTTAAGTATTTTTTTTTTTTTTGTTGTTTGATTATTAAGCTCCTTGATTTGGTAGTGTAGTATGCGCTTGTGACCGTCTATAGTTTGTTTCGAAAACCAAACACAGGTTGTACGAATGATGAGGCTAGAAAGGTTTTCTTTCGTATTAGTACTTCCTTTCTTGCATTTCGTTTCGTTTATCAATCTTTATGTAGTTGTAGATTCATGGGTGCATTTGAATTGGGATCCGTTACAGTTTGTGTCGAAGGATGTTTGTGATTTAGTTTATGTTTATCTTGTCGGACTGGTCGTGACTAAGGTTTATAAGGCACGGGGTTATATAGGTTCTAAAAGAGTGCGCCGTTGGCGCCGCAAAGGGGTCGCGAAGGCGTGAGGCGTAGCCTCGCCGTTACGATAGGGACCTAGGGCGTTGCCTTTAGGCGTAGCGGTGGGTTTTAGGCGGCAAAAGCTAGCAAAAGCGACGCTAATGGCAAGCGTGGCGCCATTTTTGAAGCTTTTTGTACAAATTTTGGGCTTTTTTTGTTAACTGTGTTTAGCCGCTGTTCAACTCTGTTAACCGCTGTTAGCCGTTGTTAACGGCTGCTAGCTGCTGCTAGCTTGCTGCTGCTAGCTTGCTGTTGCTAGCTTGCTTGCTAGCTTGCTGCTAGCTGCTGCTAGCTTGCTTGCTGCTAGCTGCTGCTAGCTTGATTACTGCTAGCTGCTGCTAGCTTGCTTATGGAAATATAACACCAATTCTTCTAGCTTGTTTATTAACCTTTTGAAACTCGATATGTATAAATGAAATATGAATTATTACATAAATCATAACTAATTTTTTGCCGCTTTATCACCCATGAAATACGCCATGGCTTCGTCAAGCTCATAAAGGCTGGAGGCGTGTCTATGCCGCCACGCCTCGCTCACGTTATTTATAACCATGGGGTATAACCACGACCAATACGCCCACGGATTGGTTTTCAGACTATATGGATGAGTGTATAGACCATTTAAGATTACCCATTTTTTTGTTAATATGTTAATTTTCATAAAATTTATATTTTTAAAATAAGTTAAATTAGTAATAACCTTTATTAATTATAAATGATTGCATCTTTTGAGACTAATATTAAATCATTAATGTCAAATTAATCACTATATACAAATTTTAAATTTAGAGCCAAATTGCACCAAAATATTAAACTCACCAGGAAGATAAACGGGTTTCTTTTCCCCATTTCATCATTAATCCCTTTTTCATCTCCCAAAAAAAAGGCTGCAACCAAAACAGAAGAATAACATCTCTTTTTACACCATTAATTACCACTTTTACTTATTTTCTTTTACACATTGCTGCTGAAGTATCATGGACACTCAAGCCATTGATGATCAGGCTCATTTGGCTAATTATGATAGTGATAATGAAATTGAAAATGATGATTTAGGATATCATTCAGAGGAGTATTTTGATGATGCGCAGAGGGATTATGTAAAAAAACCAACAAATGGGAATGTAGTTAAGAGGGCATAACCAGGTTATATAAGTTTCGCATGAATTAGGAATAACCTGTGAAGTAAAAGCTGAGTGTAACCTTCGATGCGTTGAATAGGATATCAGGAAAACACAGAGCATTGTTTTCGAGTTTTTTAGGAGACATAGTTCGTGAGCATATAGGTTTGAAGATTCTAGCATGGAACAAGGTAGGTTCAGAAGCAAGAGATAAACTATGGGATGAAATTCGTACACATTAATATTTATGACCCAATTACACATAAGTTTTACCTGCAGTTACATTATGTGTAACTAATTTCACAACATTCTGTTAACCTTGTGGCGATTACATTATTTTGACTTGACAGTCAGAAAGCTGGTAATGAATCGTCTTGGTCAACTTCTAAGGACTTTCAGAACGAAATTGAGACGAACATACATATTGCCCAACCAAGATACACCTTCAAAGCTAAATGAAGTCCCGGCGAAGTATACTGCAATTTTAAAAGCCGAAGAATGGGTTAATTTTGTAAAGTACACGGCCACCCAGGCTTACAAGGTTTTAATTAGTCATTTTTATTTAAGTCCATATATCTTTCATAATTTTGTGTTTTCATATACATTTCATCTAAACGCCTTATGATTTTGTGTTTCAAGGTGAAATCAGCTGCAGGTAAAATGGCGCGTTCCAAGTGTCTTTATCCGCATATAATGGGACGAGGTGGATACGCACATGTGAAAGAGAAAATGGTAAGATTACACATTGCACTTTGCATTCATAGCATCGATTCAGTTATATCGGTTTAACTTAAATGTGTATTATTTGATGTTGTTATAAGATTGAAAAAAAAAAATTAAACAAGATTAAGAACCCACCCGTGGTACCCTGTGGTTGAAAGGGAAGGTAAACAAAGATGAAGAAATCAAGATGTTGAGATTTAGATTCAGTGGGAGATACACTTTACGTTTGTCTGCAAGTCTATTTTATTATGTTCATTTATCGGTATAAAATAACCTATTTCCCATATTGTGGTGTGCAGAAAGAAACAGAGGACAATATCAAAGAAGGAACCTTGCGGCGTAATCAAGGCACTGATGCCCATGACACTTGTATTAAGGTAAGAAAAGGGAGGTTATGCATAGAGGAGTGGGAAGTGGAGTGCCATACAAAGGAAGTATTTTGATCTTCCACGAAATCAAACAAGCAGCAGATGAAAAATTTCTGTTTACTAGAAAGTCAACTATGATGCTGCTAGACGTAACGTAAAGAGGAAGAACTATTAATCAAGATGTAATGTGCCAGCAAGATGTCACAGATAGTTACTAAATGAAAAATCAGTTGGCTGCAACAAGGGGGTCCAGTTGCAGTCAACGCCAACTCCATAGACACCAACTAGAGTCAGACATTTTTGTCTGTTGTTAACGAATTTCATTTTCAAATTAACTTAATTAACACTCACAAACACTGATTCAGAAAGGATAGCAGGTACATCTGACCTAATACCCTAGGACCTCCTATTATACACCAAGGAGACCTAATGGGCTTACAATAAGTTTCCATCCAATTCTAATTAATCTTTTCCTAATATAATTCATGCATATCTAATAAGCAGTAATAACACAACAATACTAGCTTATATCTAATAGTCTCAACTCAGAGCAACATTAATATACTAACATTTGTAACTAACAAACTTTAAAGCAGTACTAACATTTGTACTAGGCAGCACTAATGACTTGGTATATTTTCTTCAGTCTTGAACCAACAGTCTTAACCACCAACAGCAGTATTATCATCAGCAGTACTAAGAATCCTTTTAATCCCAACACATTTCTTAATTTATATTGCAGGTGTCTCTGGTGGACATTCATCCAGTAAATAGCAGTGCTGATAAGGAGGGCGGAACAACTGTTCTTAGATGTGATCAGAATGATGCGAGCATTTCGGAAAGAAAATGCAAAAGAGAGGAAGTAATCAATAGAAATACCCCCCTGTGATTTTTGATTCTACATACATGTCTTTATATATTTTACCGTGTTTATATGCATACAGGAAACAGTTATATCTGTGGGAGCTAATAGAACGACTAGATCAATCCGAAAGGAGTTCATCAAGCCAAGAATTCACAATCCAAAAAAAATGTGTCGGAACTACACAAGTATGTATTTCAACATGTTCAAATAATTCATTTTGTGTAATTAATTTCTGATACATACATGCAACAAATCATTTTTTTAGGCAATAAAGTGCAGACTGTGGCACTTAAAGAAAACAACTATTATTGCTGAGGGTACCGTATACAAGAGTGATGGGAAAATAATGCTTCATAACAAAGCACTCCCAAAGGATTGCTACAAAGTGTCAATTGATAAATCTCTATAGAGACAGGAATTTCATAAAAAAAAAAAAAGGGGGGGGGGGGGGGGGGGGGGGGGTGGGGGGTAAAAAAAAAAAAAAAAAAAAAAAAATAAAAAGGTTTTGAGGGGGGGGGGGGGGGGGGGGGGGGGGGGGGGGGGGGGGGGGGGGGGGGGGGGGGGGGTTAAAAAGGTAATACCGATGTAAGGAAGTAACGGTGCACAAACTTTTGAGCAAGTAGGTGTTTTGTTGCATGGCAAAGAATCAAGTGTTTTTTTATCCAAAGGTACATACATGTGTTTTATGAACCTACATATATATAATTCTTCATATTTAATTCAGTGTTTGATACACGCGGCTTTTGTTTCCTGCAGGCAACACCACCAAGTACCATACAAATGATCACTATTGAGAACAAAACTGCACCTAAAGTACCAACGAAGCGCAAAAACTTCTACGTCTCTAGTGATGCCATGCAAAAGGAAGCTAATAAGAAGATTGGGGGGAAAGGGGGGGGGGAAGGGGGAAAAAGGGGAGGGGAGGGGGGGGAGGAAAAAGAAGGGGGAGTCAGAAGGCCTTAGTTTATTGAGAATTTAGTATATACGACATTACAATTTTATATTGGCTCAATTATATAAATTCCAGTTTTATTGTATTTGAATTTATTTGATATATATATTTGATTTTGTTTTGATATATATTGATTTCTTAAATGTGACTAAAAGATGCATATGGTCACACTTGTTAACACTTTTTGGTCATTGTTTGCTTAATTCTTTGTGTGACTAAATATTACAAAAGGCCACACAAACATAAAATTCATGTGGCCATTGGATGATTAATAGTCACACAAAATACACATTTCTTTACTTTAAACACCATATGGTCACACTTATTAACACTTTTGGTCACTTTATGCTTAATTGTATGTGACTAAATACCCAAAACAAACATGCATTTGTGACAAAAATGGTTACAAAAGGCCACACAAACATAAAATTTATGTGGATCATTGGATGATCAATAGTCCACACAAAATACACAATTTATTCACCTAAACAACATATGGTCACACTTATTAACAACTTTTGGTCACTTTAATGCTTAATTGTATTGACTAACTACACCAAAAAACATACTTTGGTGACTAAATAATTACAAAAGCCACACAAACATAAAATTCATATGACCATTGGATGATCAATAGTCACACAAAATAAACTTTCCCTTCACTTACACACATATGGTCACACTTTTTGGCTACATTATGCTTAATTATATGTGACTAAATACCCACAAAAACATGCTTTGTGTGACTAAATATACAAAAGTGCCGCACTAACAAAAAGTTCATGTGACCAATGATGATCAATAGTCCCTCAAAATACCTATTTCTTCATTTAAACACCATATTGTCACACTTATTAACACTTTGGCCACTTTTGCGTAATTGTAAGTGACTAAACACCCAAAAGAGAACCTGATTGTTGTGACTAAATATTAAAAATAGGCCACGACAAACCATAATATCATGTGCCATGTGGATGATCAATAGTCACACAAAATACACATTTCTTCACTTTAAACAGCATATGGTCACACTTATTAACACTTTTGGTCACTTTATGCTTAGTTGTATGTGACTAATTACCCAAAACAAACATGCTTTGTGTGACTAAATATTACAAAAGGCCACACAAACATAAAATTCATGTGGCCATTGGATGATCAATAGTCACACAAAATACACATTTCTTCACTTTAAACAACATATGGTCACACTTATTAACACTTTTGGCTACTTTATGCTTAATTGTGGGTGCTATATACCCCAAAACAAACATGCTTGTGTGACTAAATATTACAAAAGGCCACACAACCATAAAATTTATGTGAACCACTGGATGATCATAGTCACACAAAATACACATTCTTCAATTTTAAACACCATATGGGTCACCACTTATTAACACTTTGGCCACTTTATGCTAAATTTTGTATGTGACTAACACCAAAAGAAACATGCTTTTGAGACTAAATATACAAATGGCCACACAACATAAAATTCATAGTGCCAATGGATGATCATAGTCCACAAAATACACATTTCTTCAATTTAAACACCATATGGTCACACTTATTAACACTTTTGGTCACTTTATGCTTAGTTGTATGTGACTAAATACCCAAAACAAACATGCTTTGTGTGGCTAAATATTATAAAAGGTCACACAAACATCAAATTCATGTGGCCATTGGATAATCAATAGTCACACAAATTACACATTTCTTCAATTTAAACACCATATGGTCACACTTATTAACACTTTTAGTCACTTTATGGTTAGTTGTATGTGACTAAATACCCAAAAACAATGCTTTGTGTGGCTAAAATTATTACAAAAAAGGTTCACAAACCCAATAACCAAAAAAATTTAAAAAAAAATTTTTTCCCCCCCCAAAAAAAAATGTGGCCATTAGATGAACAATAGTCACACAAAATATACATTTCTTCACTTAAACACCATAATGGTCCCACATATTAACCTTTTGGCCACGTTATGTTTAATTGTGTACTAAATATACAAAAAAAATATGCTTTGTTGGTTGTACATTGTTTACGGTCACTAAATTGTACCTATTTAGTCACACAAAAAACATGGATACGGACACTAAAGCTTCCTTATGTGTGACTAACTCGAATGCGTGACCGTAGGTGACCTACGGCCGCGCGACCTTTTGTCACACACGAAATATTTCGCGTGTGTGACTATATGTATATAGTCACACATTTTTGGTGTGACCAATACCACTTTTTGTACTAGTGAATGTTTATATAGTAAATCACCATCTAGGAAACATATTAACATGTAAAATAGATTTTTACTCTTGATCATGGTTTGATAAACTTTGTCAAATGTTGTATTGATGTTGAGAACATGTTGGAATGAAAGTATAAATATTATACAAGTATGGTTTACTTATTAAAAAGTATATATAAACTAGTTGCTTAAAAGTTTACTTATTAAAGTTTATAAGTAAAAGAAATATGAGGACTTGTACTCTTAGACAAATGATGGACTAAGGACCTAAAGTATATAAGACTTGTGGTATAACACATGGTAAAGGACTTGTAACAAATTAACTAGGCTAAAAAGTTATAAAAACAAGTTTGAAACACAATTTATGTAAAAAATATCTAAAGGTAGTGTCTAATTCGAAAAATAAAGTGTTCATTTTATATTTTTATAAAATACTACATGTTACAAGGATCGTAGGCATATAAAGAACTCGAAAAACCGAGCTATAACGAAGAAGTTATGCTATTTGCAAGTTTATATAATTAAATATATAAAAATACTTTATAAAAATAATTTTATAAAAAATTGTTGTCCACATCAGAAGGTTTATGGGAAATACTTTATATAATTATTAATTACGAAGACGTGCTCGAAAGAATTACTAAAATCAGAGTTAAAACGAATAAGAATAAAGATTTATAAAAATTTATGGGTTTACGATAGTTAAGTTTATAAAAATTTATAAAAGTGAATGAACAGTAAAAAGTACTGTTCATCAGAAGACTTGAAATACAAAAAAGTAATATTTTAATATATCTTTCTAATACGAAAGCGTGAACATAAAGAACGTACAAAACGGACTTAAAACGAGAAAGATACACACTATTTTATACTTATACACTATTTCCTGACATGAATAGTGTTGGTTCGTGTTTAATAAAAAAATTTGCGAAACATTTTAGAATCACTTAAATAATATTTATACATGTTTTAAACTTTATAAATATTATTTTACAAAGGCAATTGAACTATTCATACAATTATACAAGTACAAATACATGGTTATTATTTATCAAATGCGATTTAAATATTATTTCACAAATACAATTAGATGGTGATGTAGCTATATAGCATTATATATGGTGTTAGATATTCAAAGTACTTAGTACTCATACGGCCTATAATTAATTAGGTTGCCTTCGGTCATACGCAAGACGTATACACTCATTTGATATCCATTTACCGTCCATTCACTCGATGTGAGTTTATAGCCTCACGTTTTACTTGTTTTACATATACTTTACAACTTTTGGGGTGAGAACATGCTTTTTACCAACTTCATTTACATGATTGGTTTGAATTTATTACATGTGCATATACAATTCGTTTTACAAATTGGTCTACATACTCAATTACTTATTTTGTGACGAAGTACATTGCTTGTTTCACTTTATTTTTAAAAACAAGGACATTACTTTACTTTTACCCCAATAATTACGAATTAGCTTAAGCGGATTGAATTGTTAATTACTCAGAGGGTAAGCGTGAATTTTATAAAATAGATCTATTTGGGTGTGACAGCCCCGTTCGGGTGATTAGCTATCACTGGACAAACGAACGTTATAGCATGTCGGAGCAAAGAACGACATATACATGAACATGAACATTTACGGTGCCTTGAATAAAGTGGCATACACATAAGTTTACGCAGCAGTTTCATGAACTTAGAGTATTATTAATCATTGTTTTATACACACATGAATATTTATGTTGCCTTGAATAAAGTGGCAATACATACTTGAATAATGGTGTCCAACTATACTTAACTTTTTGTGACTATTTGGGGATTGAAATGTTCATGCATACTTTACAACTCTTTGATTTCCAACATTCATACATATATTTTGCTGAACATACAAGGATTGGAACGGTCATACACACTTTACAAAACTTTGGTTCAACAAATAATATCTTTTAAACATTAAGCTTTATCTTCTGTTATCTTTATCTTCTTAAGGAGATC
>BQNB010093745.1:3099-26286 GCA_026074375.1 Tanacetum coccineum
ACTGCACATACTAAGGTGACGAACCAAATAGTTAAACCTTTCCACAGGAAGGGCTTTGGTGAAAATGTCGGCCAATTGGTAATTGGTCTTGACAAAAAATAGTTCAATCGTACCCTTTTCTATGTGTTCCTTTATGAAATGATAGCGGACAGCGATGTGTTTGGTTCCTGCGTGTTTGACTGGGTTACAGGATATGGCTATGGCTCACTTTGAATAATAATAGATAGGAACCTTGTTAAAGTGAAAGCCATAATCCATTAACAGTGTCCGCATCCAAATAACTTAGGCACAACAAGCGGATAAAGACACATATTCTGTCTTCGCGGTTGACAGCGTTGTACAGTCTTGCTTTTTTGGTGACCAACTCATGATCTTTTCGCCTAAGAATTGAGTTCCGCCAGAAGTACTCTTGAAGGTGTCCTGACATCCCCATGATCTGCATATCAGAATCTAGTTAGTTCAAAGCCAGAATCCTTCGTATACTAGAGACCCATATTGACGTTTCCTCAGAGAAAATGAAAGATCATTTTAACCTCCTTGAGGTGCTTCTCGGTTGGCTAAGCCTATTACCGAGCACATAAACAAGTATCATGCATAATGTTCGGTCTGCTTGATGTAAGATACATTAGGGCACCGATCATGCTTCGATATTTTGTTGCATTAATGGGAGTCCCATTTTTATCAAGATCAAGCTAGTGTTTAGTGTACATTGGGGTACCAATAGAAGCACAATTTTCCATTTCATATTTTTTAGGATTTCAAGCATGTAGTTGGACTGGTTTATGAAAATGCCACGGGCGGATTGGTTAACATGTAAACCAAGGAAAATGTCATTTCCCCCATTGTCGACATTTCAAAGTGGCATTTCATGAGGTCAGCAAATAATTGAGTATACCTAGGATTTGTAGAACCAAAGATAATATCATCTACATACACCCGTACCACTAAGATGTCATCATTGAAGCATTTTATAAACAAAGTTGGATCAACAGTTCCTTTGATGAAGTGATTTTGTAGGATAAACTTTGACAAATCGTCGTACCATGCCCTCGGTGCTAGCTTTAACCCATAAAGTGCCTTCTTCAGCTTGTAGACATGACTTGAATGATCAACATCAATGAAACCTTCAGGTTGACACACGTACACGTCTTCCTTTAACGAACCATGCAAGAAAGCAGTTTTTACGTCCATTTAGAAAACGATAAATGATTTGTGTGCGGCATATGCCAAAAATATCCGGATAGCTTCCATCCTAGTAACCGAAGCGAAGGATTCTTCAAAATCTATTCTTTCCGCTTGACGATACCTTCACACAACCAGACGGGTTTTGTTTATGATGACCGTGTTTCTTTATCGAGCTTATTTTCAAATAACCATTTCAAAGTAAGGGGTATTATGTTATCCGGGTGTGGAACTAACTCCCATAAATCAAGCTATTTGAATTGGAGAAGCTCTTATTGCATTAAGTCAATCCATCTAGGGTTGGTCATAGCCTCTTTGACATTGCTTGCTTCCATAGTGCTCATGGACAATGCGTAAATGCACATTTCTGCATTTGTTTGTAGTTGATTTCCTGTCAATACTGGTCGTGAGGGTTCTCCTATCACTTGGTCAAAAGGGTGATCCTTAGTCTACTAATATTCATGTTGGTAAGGTTGATAGAACGTATGCATGTTTGATGGATCTACATATTGAGATAATGAATCAACAAAACTTGTGGATGCTAGAGCAAATGGATTTATGAACATATTCACATCCATTGCATTGTGAACATTGTTAGCAATTGCTTCAGATTGGAGTTATGGTTGATTATATTATTGCTGAACATGTTGTGGTTGTTGTTGTAGCTTGTCAACATCATGTGAAGTGTTTGGAATAGTTGGAGCATGCGAAGATAAATCTGTTGGAGTAGGTGCAGATTCTGTAGATGTTGTAGATGCATTTGGAGTCTGAAGATTCTGAGTCGCTGGAGTAGCAGAAGAAGTTCTTGAAGCATCTGACGTTTGACTACCAATATAATCATCATACATTGCTTCAAACCAGAGATCTAATTCATGTTCAGTTGGTTTTTGAGATGTTATCATTGATGGAAAATAAGTAAGATCGAGTCTTGAACTGATATGTCTAGAAGTCATTCCTTGAAAGATCGGGTTTTGAACTGCTTTGTTCAAAATCTATTGTTAAAAGCTCATCAAATATGACATTCATCATCTCCATGACCTTCCTTGTCCTTCGATTGTAGACTCTGTACGCACAAGAAGTAGTAGAGTAACCAATAAAAAAGCCTATATCACCTTTCACACCAAGCTTCCTAATATTATCACGATCATTCTTGGGATAACATAGAGCTTTGAATACATATAGAAAGGAGATATCCAGTTTTCTATCGTTAATAAGATCGTATGGTGTTTTGTTAAATCTTTGATGAATTAAGGTACAATTCTGAGTGTAGCACGCAGTAGCAATTGCTTTAGCCCATGAGAATAACGGAGCACAAGAAAATATCAGCATCGTTCGAGCAGCTTCCACTAACGTTTGATTTCTTCATGGAACTACTCCATTCTGCTAAGGAGTTTTAATAGCCGACGTTTGGTGTGAGATGCCAACATCATCAAAGTATTCTTTAAGCACTTGATTCTTGAATTCTGTTTCGTTGTCGGTACTTACAATTATTACCGGGGCTTGTAAAAGGACTTGCATTTTCTTTAGGAAAGTTTTGTTCTATTATGGTGCTTCATCTTTTGATCTGAGAAAGTGTAACCATGTATAACAAGAGTAATCATTTACTATCACCAGAACATACCGCATCCCATTGATACTTTAGACTCTTATTGGACCACACAAATCCATATGAAGAAGGTATAACCTATTCTTCTAATTTGGAATAGGTTTTGGTTTGTGAGGTGCCTTTTTGCTCTTTCCTTGCTCACTAAAATGAAAAAGATACTCTTTCGTGTATTTGAATTTTGGAAGACCGGTGACGAGATTGTTTTTAGCAAGATCATTTATGGTGTCAAAATTAAGATGGGAGAGGTGTTGATGTCATAACCAAGACTTGGTTGATATAGCACGAGCCATGAGACAAACTAGAGATCCTGAGGTCATTTCTTGGAGGTTCTTTATGTAAAGGTTTATAGTACGACTTCCTTTCAACTAATGAACTCCTTCTAGATTTTTGACAAAGCAAGTGTTCCTTCTGAATGCAACCTCTAAATCTGAATCACAAAATTATCCAACCGAGAACAAATTATGTCCCAAGCCCTCAACGAAATAAACCTGTGCAACTCAATATATTCCCCACTGAAGATCAGCCATAATCCAGAATTGCAGCAACATGATCATTTCAAAGCGAACAGTTCCCATAAACTTCTACGACCTAAAGTTGATAAGAGCTTCAAATTTCCCTGGTCTTAGCTTGGAGCACCCAAGTCGCGCACATAAATAAATTTTTTGACAAACCTACCAAGAAAAAAGAAGTTGTTTTAGAAACCATTTGCTTGTAGGTTCTTGAGGGTTAGAAAGCATATGCATTATCACCCACAGATGTGTCAGACTGACACTCAAATGCACTGGATTCAATTAATTTTCCACTAAGGTTAAAGATTCTTCCAGTTGGTGACCACCTAAGGCAAGTTCTAGGTTTTCTAGACCTATGTGAAGCAAGCCTTTCTTTAGACCCTAACTTCTTAAATTTATTAACTTTTGCCTTATGTTTCTTATGATTTGTAGTGTTTAAAACATTAGCACTTTGGTTATCAGCACAAGAATTCATGTCATTCACATAATTAAGCACATAGACATCATGATTAGCAGTAAATAAATATTGCTTACACATAGCACAAACAACTTCCGAGTTATCATTTCAAATAACAAGCTTAATGTTATTACATTTAAATGACATGTGTTTCTGTTTCTTAGAAAGTAGTAAATTCCTATGGTGTTCTTCTACTTCAAGTTCTTTATTCTTGATGTAACTACTCTTATATGTAGAGGGGACCGTATCATTCTTTGTATTGCTCTTAGGTTGTGGTCTTCTGGTCTTAGCAGTGCTTTCTACTCCTATAGAAGATAAACCATTTGAGTTAGAATTCACATCTTTCTTAGTGAAGATATGAGGTTGTGAAACAGTGATCGGTTTTGTCCTAACGCTTGCTTTAACTTGTTTGTTAGGAACAAAGTTATCTTCCCTAGGATTCTTAAAAGGGTTAATCCTAAACATTCCTAGGGCAATCACTTTATTTTTTTTTGAGTATCCATGTGCACAGAAAAACGTGTGTGTGTGTGTAAACATGTAGAGACGTAGATGTCTAGTGAAGAAGTGTGTAGCCCCAAGGATCTTTGATCCCTGTTAGATTGTAACCGTTCTAGAGTTAATCGTCTATAATTGGGGCTGAATGGAAACGTTATCGATTGTAAAACTTGTTATTTGATACTTACTTGTTCTTTAGTATTCCGCGTGCCGTATATAAGTTACTATAAATACCAATATCTAGTTGGTTAACGATCTTCACAATTGGTATCAGAGCTATGGGGGCTCTCGATCTAGGATATACAAGGTTTTTGAAGAAACCCTAAAAACCCTAATTTTCAAGAAATCGTTTTGGGTAAAAAGTTTTATGGGGTTTTAATGTTAAATTGCAATAATGATGTTTATGATCGTCCTCTCTACCTTAATTGGTATGCAATACAATTGTAAATCATGGTTACTTTTAAGGGTTTCTTGGTGATGGATCCGGATTCTATGTTATATACTTATGATCATCATCTGATGTTTCTCTTCTCACCACAACGAAACCCTAATATGATTGGTCTTGGAAGGAACTTGTATTGTTGCTTGGTCATCGCTGGAATCATGTGCTTTTAGGGTTTTTGCATAAGGAAGAATGGTATACGTGGTGATGGGAGGAAGAAGAAAGTGTTTTAGTGACGGTTTAGTGACAAGAAAAGTGTCGCTAACAAGGCGTCATTTGGATACTTAAAAAAGGTATCCTTAACAATGATTAGTTTTTGGACTAAAGAAGAAGCAGCAGATGGTCGTTTCTTGGTGACGAATTTGATGAAACAAGGTACCAATTTTTATTGAATGATTTTGTTCATCAATGAGTACATGCAGTTTTGGGTGACGTGTTTAGAAACAACAAGAAGCAGCAGATCATGTAACATGTTTAGGGGAAGAGAAAAGATGCAAGATCATCTTGATATGAAAGAATGTTATTGTGTTTGATTCTTGAACAGAAGTAGAAGTAGCAGGTATTATTACGATTGGTAGTGCAAAGAAGCATCAGGTATCAAGAAGGTTTTTCAGGATTTTAATTGGAATTAAACCTTAAGACTCGAAATTGTTCACAAGTGCTACTCGTTATATCGTTTACACATTAGTGCTGCCATGGATGCTGGTTAATACTGCTCGTCTATTATTTAATGCTGCTTTGTATCACGATAATGTTGTTACCTTGTGATTAGTGCTGCTTATTGATACTTAATGCTGCCATTGGAATCTTGATTGATTAAATGCTGCTTCAAGTAAATCAGATATGTATATGGTATGTTAAGCAGTTACAACTGTTCGACCAACATTCGTGCTTAAAAGAAGATGATAAGTACTGTTTGTTATAAATACTGTTAGTAGTTACTACTGTTGGTTCGTATACAAGGAATAGTATTGCATGTATTATTTGTGCTGTTCAAATACAAGATTAATGCTGCTTAGTCCTACCCGAGAACAAATTAGTGCTGCGTGTATCATCCGAGAAATTGTTAAAGCTGTCAGTATTGTCCGACATCAGTTAACATATGGATTTTTGTTCTCGGCTGGATATGAAGAAATTGGATAGAACAATACTTGAAGGTTGAATTAAAACACACAGTTTTGGATCTCAGATTGAACAAGATGCTTCGTTTAAGGGGATGCTAACGGATTGATTTTGGTTTAAATGATTAAAAAGGATTGTTTTGGATTTATTGAATTAATTGGTTACGGAGATGATTGTTTATGACTTATTTGAAGATGAAGTGGAATTACTTGGGTATGTGTTCTTATCATATCTCAAAATCTTGCTTCTTTTGAAGATAACTTGTTCGTTTTGTATGGTGTTCACGAAGACTTGTAAAATCTAGCAATGTGTGATTTTTCTTATGATGCTCTATGCGTACATTAGCTATCACTTAAAGGAGTTACGTTGTAGTGCTCAGTGACTCATTATTGAGGATAAATGAGGATTTTTATCAAGAGATTGCGATCTACTTATATTTTGGTCTTGGTATGAGTTCGACGTCACGTGGATAAACAAGGCATAAGACATAAGTTTGGGTTGTTCTACTTCTACATCAAGTTCATTATACTTAGTTTTCTCCATTAGTAATCATTACATAGAGCCTACAAAATTGAAGATTCAAGAAATGGTTAACATATGGGTTTCAGAGGAAGCTTATTGTTTAAATGTTTAACCATCTACATGCACCACTTGAGGGGAAGTGTTTCATTACTACTGCTTATCTTTATTACTACTGCTAGTTTATATTTCTACTGCTCAAAGTCATTTTTTGTATTATGCTTCATGGCGGGTATTTTGAGTATTGGAAGGCTGGATTAGTAGTTATGGTATTTGGTTTGTAGTTGTTATGATCCAAGTTGCATTTCTATAGAAGACCCATATTCGATGATTACAAAAAAAGGGGGAAGAAAATTACAGGTTTATTGATTTGCAACTTATTATATGTGGTGACATGATACAAAGGAAGCTTGGAAGTTTGTTTCATTCAGGGAGATGATTACATCTCAACTTCTTTATTTAAAGGGAAGTTCGTACACGACTTTGTTTGTTTTGTCATCATCAAATAGGGGAAGATTGTTGGGATTCTAGATTTGATGAGACAAAATAAATAAAAGAATGAAACAAAAGGATCAAAATCGTCATTAAGGAATTCTACAAAGATGGAGAATTCTAGAAGAGATGCTTACAAGATATGCATATTTGGTCAAAGATGTCAAAGATAAAGATTAGGAAAGTTTTAATTAGATTTAATTAGTTTCCTAATACATTAAAGATTCCTTTGTAAGTCGTGATTCTCCCACTATATTAAAGAGAATATAGACGCATAGTTCTTATGTTCACTGTTGGTGGAAAACCGTGTTGTACACAAGTGTAATGATGTAGACGTCTTGTAGAGTTGGTGTAGCAACCTAGGTGTACAAGTTTCTTGCCCTGTTAGAATTTAACCATTCTAGAATTGATCATCTAGAAATTGGGCTTGTAGTAAACGTTTGGTAATAAAACCTTGTTTAACAATAACGATGTTCTTTATTTAATTCCGCTGTGCATATTGTTTTCATTGTTATTGTCAATCCTAGATATAAGGTCTAAACAACCTAACCTTACAACGATCTAAGGATTCTTTAGACTCCACATTATATGCAGAGGGGACCCTATCATTCTTTGTATTGCTCCTAGGTTGTGGTCTTCTGGTCTTAGCAGTGCTTTCTACTCATATAGAAGATAAACCATTTGAGTTAGAATTCATATCTTGCTTAGTGATGACATAAGGTTGTGAAACAGTGATCGGTTTTGTCCTAATGCTTGCTTTAACTTTTTTGTTAGGCACAAAGTTGTCTTTCCTAGAATTCTTAGGATGGTTAATCCTAAACATTCCTGGGGCAATCACTTTATTGTTTATTTACAAAATTTTGATTCTTGGTGTTAGTGTTAGATACAGAGTGTGGAAGTGACTGGTTTTGTCAATTCATTCTTCACATCAACCTTGGGAATATACCACGTTAATAAAAGAATGAAACAAAATAAATAAAAGAATGAAACAAAAGGATCAAAATCGTCATTAAGGAATTCTACAAAGATGGAGAATTCTAGAAGAGATGCTTACAAGATATGCATATTTGGTCAAAGATGTCAAAGATAAAGATTAGGAAAGTTTTAATTAGATTTAATTAGTTTCCTAATACATTAAAGATTCCTTTGTAAGTCGTGATCTCTCCCTATATAAAGAGATCATAGACACATAGTTTTATGTATCACTGTGTGTGGAAAACGTGTGTGTACACAAAGTGTAAAGATGTAGACGTCTAGTAGAGTTGGTGTAGCCCCAAGGTGTCAAGGTTTCCTTGAACCCTGTTAGAATTTAACCATTCTAGAATTGATCATCTAGAAATTGGGCTTGTAGTAAACGTTTGGTAATAAAACCTTGTTTAACAATAACGATGTTCTTTATTTAATTCCGCTGTGCATATTGTTTTCATTGTTATTGTCAATCCTAGATATAAGTCCTAGAACAACCTATCCTTTACATGGTTCTAAGGATTCTTTTAGAATCCACATTATATGCAGAGGGGACCCTTATCATTCTTTGTATTGCTCTAGGTTGTGGTCTTCTGGTCCTTAGCAGTGGCTTTCTCTTGAATATAGAAGATAAAACCATTTACCCCCCCCCCTTAATGTTAGAATTCATATCTTGCTTAGTGATGACATAAGGTTGTGAAACAGTGATCGGTTTTGTCCTAATGCTTGCTTTAACTTTTTTGTTATGCATAAAGTTGTCTTTCCTAGAATTCTTAGGAGGGTTAATCCTAAACATTCCTGGGGCAATCACTTTATTTTTTATTACAACTTTTGATTCTTGTGTGTTAGATACAGAGTGTGAAGTGACTGGTTTTGTCAATTCATTGTTCACATCAACCTTGGGAATATACCGCGTTTTTGAAGATTTTGAACGTTTAGATTGAAACACTATCGGTTGTCTAACAACTGATTTGTGTTTAAAAGATTGTGAAGGTGGTTTCCCCAAGATGGATGGTTTCGTAAACTTAGTATTCGTACTCGTACCTTTGATAGTGTCAGTTTATTCAAACAAACTTGCCAAATAACTGAGCTCTTAACTTAGCATTTTCATAAAATGTATCATTAAGTTTTTCTTGCAAAGAGTCAGTTTTGATTTTGGTTTGAGCCCGTGTATGTTTGGATAGATCAAATTGGTTCTTGGGTAAATAGCCTTAAGTTTCATTCTCTTTTTCCAAGGGACATAACTTAATCTCTAAGGACACGTTCCTCAATAATCAACTTGTTGAGACACAAGGTACAAGTGGTTTCTTTTTTTTTTTTTTTTTTTATTTTTTATATGCACATGGAGTATTCAAACTCTGACCCTTGAGATCTCCCAATTGAACCTGCAACCATTCGATTTGGTTTTGCATCTCCTTATAAGCTTTATCATACGAAATCTTATCATATTTGCATTCCTAACATTTTTGTACCAATCATTCCAAAGAACAACATATTCTTTCTCCTTTTTAATGATACAAGTTTCAAGTTTTTCTTTCGTACGATCAAGCTCAGTTTGGATATTTAAGTATCTATAACAAAATTATTTTGCACAATTGACATAATATCCTGACTAACAACTACTCTCAAGAGACGCTCGTTTTCGTATTCCAAAACCTTATTCATATCAAGAGATTCATCAGCTTCATTCGTAAGAGATTTGAAGTCTCAAACAAATTTAGCTGCTTCTTTTAAAAAATTCTTTTCAAAATTCATTACTCTAGCGTCAACTTGGTTATCGATAGGAGCAATTTCATCTTTTAAAATCTTATGAACCTCTTGATGAACAGTAGATGACCAATTATTTACATTTAATGAAATTCTTGACTTTATAACATGTTAAAGAGTATCATCCGAAAATTCATCATCATGTATTGAAATTAGTTTGGAAACTATGTTAGACACACTGGTCGTTTTGGAAGTATTTAAAAAATACACCTCTTCTCGTGACTTGGCCTTTTGAGAAACAAAAACCTCTGAAAGTTTATTAATCTTTGCATAATTTGCTAGTTTTATTTCTTAGTTAAGTTGTTTCATTTTCAAACAACTCTCTTGAGCAAGTTGTAGAGTTTCCTCTGAATAATACACAGCAGCAGGATAATGCTTATCTAGTATCACTTTGCTATTATACAAACTCTGTTACTTTTTTTGAGCTTGATTGAGATCAAAGGGATTTTGATAACCTAGAGCAATTTTTTGTTCAGTGTGGTAAAACGAGCCTGGCTAAGGTGAATCCATATGCATCGTTTGAATCGATTGACTCGTTTTAACCAAAATGTTATATAACTCCTTAATCTTTGTATCATCTTGAATTAGTTTATCAAGAAGCTCATCTTTGCGTGTTTTGAAATCACTCTTCAACTTTTTGCTTTCTTGTTGAAGATAAGAAACAGTCGATTTTTCTTTTGAAATCTAGTTATTTAGATTTGCAATTTCCTCATTCAAAGTCATTATCGGTTTTGCAAAACTTAAGTGAAGAGTATTTATCTTTTTTAGTAAGACATTGTTCTTGATAAACAAAGTTTTTATAACTACTTTCAAGTTTACCAAGTTTTTCTTAATTGAATTCAAAACATTTTTCTTGTCCCTTATATCTTGCAAGCTTATTGGTCAAATCGGCATTCGTTTCTCTAATTTTGCGATTGACCTTGTTGACTTTCTCAACTTCAATGACCAAATTATTATATAGAGACTCAAAGTAAGCCCGTGTTTCCTTAACAATAGCAGTATGTTGTTCTAATTCACATCCATTAGGAGCCATACTAGAATCCAGATGATTAACATTGCTATTATCCTGTTGCACTAAATGTAGTTCACTAGTGTCCTCGAGTAGCTTAAAATATTGTTCCTCTTGAGTAAACATATTAAAGATCTCATTATCATAATAATTTTCATAATGGTGTACCTCAGCTAATCCATCTAAATCGTAGACAGAAGCTTTGTTAATCTAAGTACCTGATGTTGATGCTTCCTGTAGATTTTCCATCAAGATGCAGTTTGCATTGACTCCTTCAATTTCTTCACAGTCTCTTGTAGAAACCATTAAATAAAATTCCTCAGCTTAGAGTTGGATCACCGCTTCTTCCTATTGAGCAATCAGCAACTGAGTCTGAAGATAAGCACCATCCATTCTCCTTGGCCTGACAGTGCAGTTCCTAGCATAATGACCCACTCATATGCAGTTGTAACACCTTATCTGATTACCATTGTTCCCATTACCATTACCCTTAGCCTGTGCTGCTACAACATTACCATTCCCATTCTGATTAGCAATCCCTGGAACAATAATAAGCCTATTTTGATTTCCAACATTCTGAATACCTGGATTCTAAACTACATTTTGCCCAACCTGATTCACTGCATTCTGTACCTCATTATACCCATTCTGATTCCCTACAATCTGCCTTGCATTGTACCCAATCAGATTTCCTACATTCTACCTAGCATACTATCTAAACTAATTCCTACCATTACCTCTAACCATCTACATCTGTTTGTCTTGACCCATATTCATACCTGGCTGTGTAATCTGTTTGTTGCGAGGGTATGATGAAATTATTTGGTTGTTGTTTGTTGGTTTAGAGTAGTTTAACTTAAATTCCTTAGCCACAAGCACAAGTACCATGTTCATTATAGTTGTAGGATCTGAGATGTCTTCGGGATTTAGCATTGGTTGTTGCATGTAGTTAATGTTGAATGAAGGTTGTTGGACATAGTTGTTGTTGGGTTGTGTATTTTGCATGTAGGTAATGTGTGATGGTTGATCTGGGTGAAACACTAGATATGTGTAAGGAGTCTGAGTTCTTGCCATAAATGCCAAAGGATCATGTGTTATTGCAAGTCATTTGAGAATTGGGGATTGATTGAGGGGAGGGATTGGTGGGTGGTGTAAGAATAGGTGGATGGGGATTGTTTGAGGATTGGGTTGAGTGTAAATAGGATGGATTTAAGGTGGTGAACAATGGTAACATGTCGTTTCCATTCTGGTTGGAGGTTGTTAAGAAACTTGAGATTGCTGGCAATGTTCTTTGGGAAATGTTTGTTTCGTTTGAAATCATTCATTAGCTTTGCGAAACGATGGTAGTAAGATTCAATCGATTCTCCTTCTGTAGACTTAATATTTTCGCATTCATTAAATAACTATGCCTCTTTTTACTGAAGACCAATATCAAAACCTTTCATTATTTGCTGAACACGTAGCTAAATTTCTTGAGCGGTGTTACATCTATCAATTGCAGCATAGATGTTTTCTGGAAGACCTATGAGAATAGTCTGAATTGCATGATCATCAACTTCTATTTGATTTGCTTCTTTTTCAGTGAGTTCATCATCAGTCGCTCGTGAGAATATTTGGCAACAGGAGTTTCATGGTCAGGATCACCAGGTTCAACAATCATTCGTCTTACATATGGACCATGAATAATGGAGTTTACAAGCAGTTTTCTAGTTGGTTTTCTCATTGCATAACGAAAAAGCCGACTAGACCATGGAAAGTAGTTATCTTTGTTGAGCATAAGAGGATGGTTTTCGGAACCAACAACATATATGTCTTGTTTAGTCTACATTGCAAAAATTTTGTGTGTGAAAAACAAAAACTTAATGGATTAAGTGGTGTTGTGGTATTGTAAAGTTGATTGCTTTTGAAAGAAGGTTGCTTGATTTGTATGTTTTGTAGCTTGAAAGGATTAACGGTGTAATGATCTTGAAGTTATGTTAACAAACGGCTGATAATTAAACACTAAGGACTAACGGTGTAAATTGTTTGAACTTGTAGGGATTAACGGAAGTAGCAAGGACGATTGGTGATTTATGATTCAAACTCGAGGACCGAAAGTGAATCTTGATTAGGGCTTGTAATTCACACTACTACAAAAAAGCCATAGAAACTAGTCAAAATAGCCCATAAAAAATAGTTTTGGAACCACTCTCCGGGGGGGGGGGGGGTATCTCCATGATCGAAACATATGAAAACCGGTTATGCAACCAGTCTCTATTAGAAGAATCGACATCGGTTCTCTCCCTAAGAATTGGTCTTCATATTAAAATAAACACACATGTTTTATTGGAAATGGACACTAGTTCTCCCGCAACATGTCTTTATAAAAATATCCAACCTCTCTTTATATATAGTAAAAAAGATATGTTTTTATCTCAAAACTTGTCTTTTTTAATCTATTTTAAAAAAATGGAATTCTTTAATAAATTCCAAAACTTACAAATTTAACCCACCAAAATAAAGAAATATAAATACAGCAAATATATATAAACTGATTTAGATGGACCAAAAATATCAAAATCAACAAATTGAAGTAAATAAAGACAACTTCAATTCAGCTTAACATAAAGCAACTACAAAATTCAAATCAAATTAAATCACTAGAATTCAACAAATAACCATAAAGAATTCAGCCATTAAATCAAATTTTAAAGAGCAATAAAACCCTACTGTCATCATTCCATATTTTCATTACAAGAAATCATAGCTATCAAATCTTCAACTTTACTTATATCTTTAGTCAAGCCTTCAAACTGCAAGTCATCTTTCCTTGAGCTTTCATTCTAGCCGACTCATTATATATAGAGGCTGCAAATAACAAGTATGGATTAGAACAAATGAAATAACAAAAACCTATGTACGTTGTGACTTTTCAGCCATTCCATTAATTTTATTTACCAAAATGAACATAATATTGATTTGAATAAAGAAGATTCATTAAGATTACAACTTACAGTGTGTTGATACACTGAGATTACTACTCCTTGCAAAAAACATAATTGAAAAAACTACAAGCTGACTTAATTGGCATACTTGAATAAAATGAAAGTGAACAATACACCATTGACGTTACTGTGAAGTCTCGTTATTACTGCCTTTGAATAATCTGACCAAAGTTGACGAGGTCGTCATCTTTAAAGATGAGAATAATGACAGATGACATGATAGAAAGTCTTTCTTTGCCCTCCTAGTACATGCTCCTAAGCACAATAGTACCTGGAAAACGCTGCATAGACACCACCTGCAGAAACTAAAACAAGCATATACACCTTACCTTTCTTGCAAGGTTCAGACATTTAAGGTCTGATATGATGACAATTAGAATAACATATAAACATATAAGATTACCTTTCCTTTAGTTTCGGCGACGTAGATCATGTTAAGTTTAGCAATCTGTTCAATTAAGCTTAACATCAGACATTCGAGGTCACCTATAAGACAAAATACAAAATACCCATTATTACCCATTATCATAACGAATTCCTGGTGTAGCTTATATTGGTCAAACAGATAAGGGAACCGGAAGGACTTCTTGGTGTTACGCATAAGGGAACTGCAAGGACCCAACACTAAATAAGAAGTTATCATGCTTATGTCAATAACCTTATATTAGTCACGGTACTATTCTTTATCTATAACGAAAAGTTATCACTCTAAATTTAAACTGGCATGGATTTGATTACAAGCCTAAGATGACATCCAAAATTCAACTCACATAGATCAAACATTTAGTGGTTTGACTATAAATTTAAGATATCCATACTGACAATAGAGGGAACAAAGTAACTGGATAATATAGCAAAATATATAAGTTAGAATATAGCAATTGGAAAATCAACATCGTTTGCTTTTAAGATGCAAGATTTAGTAACGAGGATGTGCCCAATAACACACCAGAATGTGACCGAACCCGGTCTAAACCCCTCTAAAATACATTTCATTAATCGTAATATATCTATAACCTGATCAAGGAGGTGTGCTAAAAATCTCTTTTAATATGAGTATTAGAGTAAGTCAGACATGGGTTTGGTGTGAGTTTTAAATACTACAAAAACATAATCCTTATAAAAATTGTGTAAAAGCTATCAATAGAATACACATCACTGGATAACATAGGGCTTTCTATGTTTTGCTTCGAAGTTTCTTCAAAGCAACCATATTATAACTATCCCGTCTTTCATATGAACATTAGTTCTACATACTCAGAAAACAAATTAAAAAAAGTGCAGCTTTTCACGAAAATGAACTTACCAACATAAACACGCCCCCCCATACAACATCGATGATACTTTGGACGCGCATATCTTGGATTATTTCTTATACGCTCTTCGTACCAGAAGTAGGCCCTGCAATGTTAACACGTCTAGTCATATGCACCAAGGTGCACGTATTCCAGCAGTGGGCCTGCGATAATAGCAGAAGCTATCAGATGCAAATAGTGTATGGATATACTGATCGTGAATACCATCATTAATAAGTACATGTAAGTATCGGTTGGCTTACTGAGCTAGTACCACACGTATCAGCATCGTTAACGATGAAGTCAGCCCTAATGTGTAAGGAAAAACATAGAAGTACATAATAATTAGTCATAACACAATATATACTACAAAAGTAAGTGACTTTATTTAACGAAAAAAAGAAAAGAAAAAAAGAAATAAGTGACCTTTATGTAATAAAAGTCGCCATTTAATATAACTAAAATGAAGCAAAAAGACCTGAAACACCAATGCGCACTCTACATTTGTCCGAAGAAGAAGCAATACGAGCGCGTGCCTCATCCATAGAAGTAGCAGCTGAAATAAGTGACCTTTATGTAATAAAAGTCGCCACTTAATATAACCAAAATGAAGCAAAAAGACCTGAAACACCAATGCGCACTCTACATGTAAGAACCCACGTATGTTGATTAGCCACTGCAGTGGAATAGTTTTCTACAAAAAAAGACAAAGATGAGTACTGACATATGCATATAAATACCGAAAAGCGACTGGCTGCACATTCAAACACATAACCACTTTTGGGGGATTAGGGTGTGATGGTAGTTTTAAATTAATTACTCATCGTGTATAACACACTTTCCAAATACAGTATTTCGACCCATTTGACCCATGTGACTCATTTAGATACCTATTAAAAAACCACAACCACTTAATTCACAGTTTAAGATTTTGTCTCTCAATGTTCATGATTATAAGTTTTCCAGCAATAGATTATAATGTTTGTGAATATGGACCTACCATATTTACTTTTTTCTTAAGCAGACTGTTTGTTTAGAATTCTATAAACTTGTTGAGAGATTAAATATTAGGCAATACATCATCATGTAATTAGCATATATATACCTAATATAGAGATATATCCTTTATTGGAATTTAAAGTATATAAATATAAAAAATGTCAATTGAACAGCATATAGCATAATCAAACACCCTAATTTATGAAATCAAAACACAACCAAAACCCTAATTTATGACAACAAAACACCAATTTCAAAAATCAAGACTTAATTACCTAACAATACAAAAAAGTATAAACACAAAGAAATTACCTAACAATACAAAAAACATATTCATGTATAATCAGATTTAACAACAAAATGAATGAAATATTAAAAAGGTTAATTGGAAAAGAACATCAATTGTCGAGATTTAGTACCTCCTAATTCGATTAGCCTGTTGCTAGCTTGGTATTGTGATGAATGGTGTGCGACGGTGGTGGCGGTGGTGGTGTGTGACAGTGGTTAAGTGGTCAAACCTTGGTGGTGGTGTGTGACAGTGGTGAAACCTTGGTAAGTAAGGTTGAGGGAAAACCTTGGTGGTGGCTAGGTTTTGTAAATATGAAAGAGGGAAAATAGTCAGTTTTGTGAGGAATGAAATTTTGGAGAGGGAAATGTCGCGCCTCTTTAGAATTTGGGATTTGATGTTATTTTGTGAACCGCCTAAGTATTTTGAGGAATGAAAGTTTGAGGTGGGAATAGAGCCTGTTTTGTATAAGGGAACATGGCTTTAACAGTTTTGCCATAAAGCCCGGTGTTTCTAGTGAAAACATGGCTCTATGATAAGAATAGAGCCTGGTTTTGAAATAAAAAATGGGGCTCTAAGAGTTTTTACATAAAGCCCGGTTCTTGGTGGGAAAACATGGCTCTATGCCATTTTAAAAAAGGGCAAAATCTCTTTAAAGTGTGTTTTCATAAAAACTGTGCTCTGTTAAGGGGGCTCTATGTCCATTTGTGTAGTAGTTCAAGTAAGCTAACTTAATCCTATATAACCCCAAATTCAAAAAAATAAATTAATTGATATTATCCGGGAATTAGAAAACAAACAAAACAACTTCAAACAAATATATAACTACATCAAATTAAAGATTCAGTTCAAGTATTACGCAACTTTGATGTAAATACCTCAATAAACAAGAGTGTGGGCAGTGTTGTTATAATGACCAGAAGAGGTGTGGCCGTGTTGGAGATGAAATCCAACAAAAATATTTGAAACAAATAAGAGGACAAAAGTCTTGTATCTGTGAGTGGAAAAACTAAAAGGGGGCGGCAAGAAGAGGGGAAAATTGATAGGGTTTTGATTTTGGAAAAAGGGGCAGGAGTAGGTGGGAGACTTGAGCGGGATTTGAAATTTTTAGATTTGGTGCCTAAAATTAAGTTACATTTGAGTAAAAACCAAGCCACTTATGTTATTGACCCATTTATACTTCACTAGTGTCTTTGATTGTGTAAAAAGACCAATTGTTTTATAAAAAATGATGTCTATAAAATAAACACACAGAGACATGTTGTTACATACACACAGTGTCTTTTATTCTCTAAAAAGAGTGGTTTGCACCCCAAAAACCAATTTTTATACGATTTCTATTATGAAAACTGTTTTTTTCAAGAAAACCTATTTCCATTCATTCCCTTCTCATTAGTTTTTTGTCATAGAGATATCGTTTTACATAACCGATCTTTTGGGGGGGGGGTGTTTATAGCCTTTTGTGTAGTAGTGTCAAATGCACACTTTCCTGCCAAATTGTAACCTTGTACAACCTTGGATAAGATCAAATCGCGGACAAGGAGTAGATCAAATCGCCTAATGAAGTATCAAATCGCCTAGATCGAATGAACAAATCAGCTGAATAAGCATCAAACCTGGCTCTGATACCACTTGAAATATTAAAGCTATCCCATTTCACACACAAACATATACACGCATGGATTAGAATAGAGAAAGAAAGGAGAGTTTAGAGAGAGAAAGATGTAGAGAAAGAGATGTAGAAAGAAAATATGGAAGGCTCTAATAAGAAAGAAATGAACCAACACCCTCCCAAACATGCTTGGGAGGGCTTATATAGTCACTAGGAAACCGGTCATGGGCTTTGTACGCCTTCATGGTTAAGGCTTGATACTTGGATGGGCTTTAGGCCCAAAACCTATACACACTTAGCCTAGGATTTCTCGAGAACATTCACTAGAATAAATACAAGGTTCGAGAATATTAATGACCATCACTTTACTAAAAACTAAGGCTAACAAAGCCCATGGGGAAAACAATGTTGCATGAAAACTGGAACTTATCTGTTCTTTTTACAAATATTCATACTCCCCCTCAAAACTAGATTAGAGTGAAAACTTGAAGAAGGGAGTTTGTTAAGCACACAATTTTTAAAAGATTTTGAAATTTTCTTTTTGAAGAATCTTGAACAAAATTGTGCTCAAGAAGAAAAGATTTTATATATATCTGATGAATTATCTATTCTTTGATACTTGTCTTGAGCATTCAAAACATAGAATGTTTGTATGACATTGCTCAAGACCGAGCAGATATGAACTTCTCGTTGTTGAGGAATAATGCACATAAATATAAACTTTCCTTTATTTGAAGTTCGAGTCCTAAGCTAATGATGACATCAAATAATGTCAATTTTATAGCATCATTTGTCCCATGTAAATTACCCATTTTATATAATTATTGCAAGAATTGGTACTTAATCATTTATATTTGAGAGTTATAGTAATTATGGAGTACTTTGTGAAGATTAGCTAAGAGGCACGCATTCTAGAGCTTAAACGAAGAAATATGAAGAAACTGACTTTGACATCCAATATGCCGTATCCATCAAGGAAGATACGGCTTATCTGTGCCTGCACTTCATAAGAAACCACAAACAATCAAAGTCCAATACGCCGTATCCTGGAGACCTTTATAGGCCGTATTCAAGATATAGTAATAAAATATTCTAGAAGATATCAAACGTGATTTCTACTTCAAGAAACCCCCGAGACGCCGTATTGACCTAAACCAATATGCCGTATTGACCAAATTCTAGACAGTATAAATAGAAAACCTAAAAATGGGGTTTCAATGTGCTTGATCATATTTTTGATACCTTAACCACAAAAGTCGATTTTCAGAAGACAAGAAGCGCAGAAGAGGTCAAGGAAAGCTATTAATTCCATATAAAACACCTTGTAATCTCCTATACTCTAGTAATCGTTCGATTTTTGGTATCATTCATTTAACTCGGTTAGTTTACATTGGTTGAATTATTACTCTTGTATTGATTATGATGATTAAGGGCTAATACCCTTAGGTATTAGCCATGATTATGAAGATTTAAATATTTGGTTTGTTTATATCGAATGCTTAATTTATCGTTGAATTGTTTATGTTTATCAATTTATACTTGTTTATGTGCTTTTGTATACGACCTATCATTCAACTAGATCTAGTGATACCGACCAAGTTAGCTAAATGTCGGGATGGCTCTCCATATAGTGATTTATATATCTATATCAATAGGATCATAATTAACGCCCTATCTTTACCTTTGGGATATGTGAACAAGTTGGACTAGCAGGTGACCTAGGATCAACAAATAATGTACTAATTCCTTTGGTAAAGACTTGGACAGTGGACTACTAGAACATAAATTGTCATTAAGGAGTAAGTGAGTAAACTCTCTATGAGCTAGGGTTTAATAAGGTCACCATTATTAATTACCTAAGATAGATTATAATAAGCAAATAGTATGCTTTATACGGATGCGTTTAATTGTGATAGAATTCTACGTGTCTAGGTTTTAGGAATAAGTCTCGCCTAAATCTTGGAATGATATGTCACCTCGAGATAAGCACTCATTGCACTAAATAAACAAACCAATATTTTAATTAGATTAATCATGGTTAATACAGTATTCTTATATTTGGCTAAACTGATCTTCTATCTTTTGTCTATCTGCTTGCGTATGTTATTGTGTTTTAAATTGATCTAATTTACCACAAAAGCCGTGCTAGTCTCTCAGACTGAAAACACCCTTATCCATTAGAATTAGGATTAACATAGATTTAGCATAGGTTTAACATAGTTTAAATTAACTTAGTTTAGTTAACCAAAATATTGATAGAATAAAAGATTTCTTTCTCGCTCTTTGTGATCGACACCCTACTTACAAACGAAACTACATCTAATCGGGTACACTTCCCGTTAAAGTGTTGTTTTAGGTAAAGTCAGCAAAATATAAATGTAAAACCTAAACAAAATAACAACCTACACGATGACACATCAAGTTTTTGGCGTTGTTGTCGGGGAGTGAAATTGTAAATCTTTAATATTTTGGTGTCTAACATTAGATTAACTTAATCTCTAGAATTAGTGTAATTTAGATTAGTGTAAAATTTTATAAAATTCTATATATGTGTTTTTAATTGTTTGCTTGTATATTTGTTTATTTGTTTGTTTTGTTTTATTTATTGCTTTCTATACACTATTCTGGTCGATAACCTGATACGACGTATTCACCTAAATTGGATACGACGTGTCTAACTTTCTTTACCAATACAACGTATTCATTTAACAGAATCATACTGCGTATTCAAATTCATTAAATGCGGCGTATTGATCATCTGATATAACAACAGACATATATTCTTCTTATTTGATTCTCGTGCTTAATTTTATGTATTATTGTTCTTCCGAGCAAATCATGTTGTTATTTTTACCTTTGTTACAGATTGTGCTAATCAGAGGGAGTAGATTGAAGAAGTAATGGCCGTAATTAAGACAAAAGCAACTATGAAAGAATTCGCGACTATAGACCAAGCAATTTATTATTCAGAAATCACAAGTTTTACGGTGAATGGTAAACGTGTTTATGAACTTATAGGAAAATTCCTTGATGATTTACGTGAAAATGCCTTCAGTGGAACTAATGGAGAAGACGCGGTCGAACATATCGAATACTTCCTTAATATTATTGACCTTATTGACTTGCCCAATATAAATTATGAAAGACTTAGGATTGCTGTTTTCCTAATCTTACTAGTTGGAAATGCAAGCAAATGGTTTGATGAATTTAAAGGTTCAATGACTACTTAGGTGGATTTAACGAAAAAAAAATTTGGAAAATATTACCCGCCTTCTCATACTTGTAATGCTATAGGGACTAAAGGAATAAGGGATTTAACCAATACTACGTTTGAAGAATGGTTGGCTTCAAAATTTGCTAACCATATGATGATGGATCCACTTACCAAGAAAGTCTTGTGGGATTTTTGGAAAAAGAGTGACAATTGAGAAGGAGTTATTGATAAAGGATTTTCTGAGCTTGAGAAGGGTAATAATAATGATGAATAAGAAATTGATGGAGTATTCAGGATCGAAACTAATATATTGAATTATGAGACACCCCTGTGCAAGGCCTTCAACGAATTAAATTATCTTCTCCAAATCAAACCCGATGTCCTAACTAAAGACATTGATAGATTTATGACTTACAAAGATTATAAGGATGATTATATATATGAATGGAATAAAGACATACCGTGGGTACATGAAAAACCATAGACAGACAATGGAGTATGGGAAGAACCCACCCCTGTTAAACATTATTGTGAACCATTCTTATTTAAGAGTGGACATTCTGAGTGGCCAACTTGCAGCTGGAAAGAGGAAGGATATTGCAATGGTGGAAATTTTCCTGGAGCATTTAGAGTTGGTAATACGCTTCGATGTCAAGATTTAGAGTGGTATGAAGCTTTGGAGGATGGCAAAATTAAAGACGAAGCTTTACAAAATAAAGCTATTATGAAAAGGGTAATTGGCATTGATGAAGAATCTTGTGACAAAGCTTGGAGAAGATGGGATCATTATGAGAATACCACCCACAACGATGAAGAAAGGGAGCCGAAGGATGGTCATAACATCGGCAACCTTGACTATGACTTGGTTGGAAACAACGCATCATATCATACTAACGTTATGGAAGAAGAACACAAAGAAAGATGCAATTTGTTTAATAATACCGCTCGCGATGCACCGATGTGCAAGATTAGAAGATTTGAAATGATCAAGTATTCATTTGGACAAGATGAAGAGTTTGTTGCTATAAAGGAATGTGAATACGATGATTTGACAAGGAGCAACGAAGATGCATGCCGCACATACCAATAAATCTTTCGTAGCATGGACGAAGGATGAATGGTGACAAGAGCCGAGTAGAAGGAAGCTGAAGAAAAAGTCTAACTTAAAGACTTCGCTGAAAAGAAAAGTGCTTCCCGGGAGACAACCCGGACAGTTATTTATTTTTATGTAGTCAGTCTTTCCAGACATCAATACGGCGTATACGCTCCATACCATATGACGTATTGAATGTCTGGAAGTTATCAGTCCTTTATTTTTGCATATTTAAAAACATAATTGTTAGTTCTTTCAATACGGCATATTTATTATATGATACGATGTATTTGGAAGACTAACCCGTATGGATACTTTTTACGGGTTTCTCCATATGACGTATCCAGGTTTTTGGATATGACGTATTGGTCTCCTGTACAGTTTATTTTTTATTTTTTATTAACCGTAGGATACCCGAGATAGGATTGCATGGTTTTCCTATATTTTGCACATGACCTCGCTAGAAAGAAATCGACAAAGTTGGTGAAGTATCGATAATCTAAAATTCTTTCTCATGAAATCAACATGGAGAATCTACCAAGCAAATATCAGGGGAGTTTCTCGTTCTAATTCTTTTATTTCCCGTTTTTAATCTTTTATCTATACAACGAGGACGTTGTATAATTTAAGTGGGGGGATAGGAATTAGAACGTTACTTGTCCTATTTTTCACATTAAAATGCTTAAATAATGCTTAAATTAAAAAAAAAATCAATCTTACTTTTGTGAAATTACTAGTTACATAACCTGCACACATAACCCTTATTAGATATTGTGAGGATTCAGCCTTATCCGTTTCCAAATATTTACTTAAGTCCCACAAAAATATGAGTGTGTCGGTGATGTTGTAGACTTTAGAACTTGGCTTGGTATATCTATTCGAGACTACAATAATAAGTATAATGGATTTAGATGAAGTAACTTGTTTAAATTGGTAAATTTCTAAGATTACACCCAAAAAGCCTATATATGTTGTATTATTAACTAACTACACTGGTTATGTGACAACTGAGATTTTAGTAGGTTAGTTAAATCATGTATAATTCAGTTTATGTGGGTTATTATGTGTTTTATATGTGTATGAGATGGAATTACATGAGTGATGAATCATGGTACTTGTGGAAATGAAATCATTTGAA
>BQNB010093746.1:0-19268 GCA_026074375.1 Tanacetum coccineum
TTTCGACTAAAATTATAACCGGTAATCGCTTTTAAAAAGTCAAAAAAACCTTAAATTGCTCAAAAAATAAGTTTGATACATTAAATTAAAAAAAAATTGAGTACATTAAATTCAAATTGACATAAAGTATGATACACTTTTATGCAATTTGCCCAAAATTTATACAATGCCATACCATTTTAATCAACACTCTTATATATATCAAAATACATATTTTACGGAAAACAAAAATCAAATACGAAGGAGGTTATCATGGTCATCAAAGCTTATCATGGTCACGAAGGAGGTTTCGATACAAATGGTTGTAGCTTCAAGGGCATTTTGGGCTAACATTGTTGGAACCTCCAATTTTCTTCACTCGAAATGTATTATCTTATCTAACACTTTTCGTTTTAAAGCAGGTTGTGACACTCGTATTCGATTTTAGAAAGATATTTGGGTAGGCGAGACTCCTCTTTTTACAAGGTACAATCGGCTCTATCATCTTGATCAAGACAAAGATTGTCTTATCATTGACCGTATTAATAAGGGCGATGGTCCTTGGAATGAGATCTCGACCATCTTGATGTTAGAAATCTTGCATATTTATGTGACATGTTAAATAATCGGATCAACTAAATATTGACTGTCAATGAAGATAATTTGTACTTGGAGTCTTGGTCCTAATGGTACTTTTACCGTTAAGGATGCTCGTTATAGGATTGACCAAAATATCATTCCCACTCTTGCTCATGCTACTACTTGGGATAAATCTATCCCCCGGAAGGTCAATGTGTTTATGTGGAGGCTTTCCTTAGACCGACTCCCTCATAGATTGAATCTCTCTTCACGTGATGGTATGTATCATTCCTCTTTTTCAATCTTCATTTTGGGATTCTTCAATGATAGGATCATCTCTTGGCATGCTTTCTAAAAAAAAAACACAGGTTCTAGGTTATACTACTTCGGTTCTTTGGTGGCTTTGGAGATACCGAAATAGCGTCACAGTTTAACACTCAACCCGTATAAGGAAAAAGTGATCTATTCGATAATTTCGATTCTCTTCATTTTCGTGCTTCACAATAGGGACCATATGAAGTTATCTGGAATGACTGGCTTTATGTATCCCCTTCGATCACGCTAAATGGCAATGTGTTAGAGCTGCTTTTGGTTTTTTTCCTGAAGCTGGCGTTCAAGTTCGCTGGGTTGGCGTACCGTACCCAAGGTTTTTCGTTGTGCATACTTCGATGGTTTTGAGATGGTTCGTCATTTCATCCTTCTCTCGGGACTTGTTTAGAGGATTCATCAATCCATCTCGAATGAAAACCGGTGGCATCGTGCTCGCGGGATGGGGGGTTTTCTTTTGCCGAAGTGAAAATCGATCCGTCGGCCTTCGTGTCAAAATTTTTCCATCCTTTGATTCCCCTCAGTTAAAGTCTCGGGATTTTACATTTTTTGATGTTATGTAATTCTTTTTGTTGACTCTATTGTACTTTAAGTTTCTAGCGTCTTGCTAGTCTCTTTTTTATTTATATTCCATCTTTGCCGTTCAAAAAAAATCAAATACGAACTCATTACAATAGAAAAAAATCAAGAGACAAAATGAAAGCTTACAAATACAAAAGTGACTAGTAAAATCAACACCACTCTTACTCCTTGTTATTCTAAATTTTGAATCAACAAAACCAATAATAACTCCAACCAAAACACAAAATCTCAGCCATCATACTCCATTTTAACCCAAACAATAACAACTTTCAACTCTATAATAAGTCTTGCAAAGATTCATCAAAACCAACCAATTAAACCCAAACTCAAAACTATCAAATCCAACTACAACAACATCATCACTCCATGCACAAATCCTTTTAAAAACTTGAGTTAATTCAGCCCTTAAACTCTTAAACAATGATTCTTGATTGACCTTAAAGTGCTTTTAAACTTAAGAATAATGACTAGCTATAGACCTTTAATCTTGGATTATAATTTTTTTAACAAGAGAAATTATATGAATTGTGGTGTTGTGGCTTATGATGTACGGCACAAAGAGGAAAGGAAGAAAGCAAGTGGAAATTTCTTTTTTTAACTATGAGTTGCTTAAGTAAATGGTTAGATGAAGAGATGAGCATGCAAACTAAAACACACAAGTGTCCTAACACTCGATCATGTATTGACAACACATCCTTAGTTGGATGACACATAAGGATGGCTAGAAAAAAGAAAGAAATATATAGTATAATTTGTATAAATTTTTATACAAGTGGGTATTGTTGAGGTTAATGGGTAAAAACGTAAAATATTGTAAAAGTTTAAGCGAAACCACGAAGCGAAAACGTATAAGATAAAAAAAAAAAAAATTAGATCATATGGAATACTTATCTGAAATAATAAATTACGTAGAGCACGTAGACTAATATTTAGTCCAAGGTCGGGTCCACTTTTAATAAACGTTTTATTACGAACGCAAGACAACCTATTCGGTTAATCGCAAAATTAAAAAAAAATTACTCCAAAGTAAATTAAATAAATAAAGTATGGATTAAAATAATGACCTAGAATTTACGGGGTATATAATGAGAATATTTAACTACATGGAACACGTAGACGGATAAAAATCCTAATTAAGGCTCAAGCTTAGCTAGGAACGCAAAATTCACTAAATCGAGTAAAAGTAAAAGTAAAAATTTACTTAAGTTTAAAAATTGAATTAAAATATAAATATATTAATTACTCGAATTTTACGGAATCTCACACCCACACTATGACACAATTTACGAAAACTACCCTCACTTTAAAAAACTACGAAATTCCCCCTCTCCCACTAACGGCTGTTAAGTAACGACCGTTATTTTTTTAACAACTTACGAAAATAGTCCTTGGGGTCGGTCGTTACTTAACGAACATTAAGTAACGACCGTCCTAACTTTAAAAAAATTACAAAATACCCCCTCCCCACTAACGGCTGTTAAGTAACGACCGTTAGTTTTTTTTTTTAATTTACGAAAATAGTCAGTCGGGTCGGTCGTTACATAACGACCGTTAGTCCTTTGCGCCCCGCGGCGAAGCGCGGGTAACCGAACTCGTTTGAAATATGCAACTAGAATTTCTTCTTAGTCTTCTTTTTGGAATATTCTTATCAATTGATCCATTCCGGAGTATGACATTTTTTATTATTGAAAACGTACTCGGGCTTATGATATTTGGGCCACCATTTTATCTACTGTTTTCATTTCAAGTTGTAGTCAATTTCATTTTGTGTTTTTCAAACAGAGAATACAACTAATTTACAAAACTTGATTAAGAAAATGGTTTGACATGCACGAGTTTTTACATAAACATTTAATTGTGTATTAACGAGGATGTAACTCGCACTCCGCCGTGGAGCGTGAGGGACTAACGCTGCAACGGATCGATAACTCAAAAGCTATTTTTGTAAATTGCTAAAAAAAGAAATTAAGTTAACGGTCGTTACTAACGGTCGTTACTTAACGTTCGTTAAGTAACGACCGACCATAAGGACTATTTTCGTAAATTGTTAAAAAAAATTAAACCAACAGTCGTTAGTGGGGGAGGGGGTATTTTGTAAACTTTTTTAAAGTGATGGCAGTTTTCGTAATTTAACACATAGTGCGAGGGGCTATTTCGTAAACACCGGTGGGTTGCGGGTGGTTTCCGGGTCGGGTAAACGGACGGGTTGTGTGAGAGTGGTTTCCGGGTCGAGCGGGTGGGTTGCGGGTCGGGTCACCCAGCGAGTCGCGGGTCGGATATCCCGCTAATTGTTAGTTTTATATAATATTGATTACATTTTATACGAACTTTTGTTGGATAAAGGATGTGACTTTGTTTAACCTCATTGTATTTAGATTGTTGTATTCAAATCATGTCATAGATAATACGCACATTTAAGAGCATCTAGACGAGTACCTGCGTATAGCGGCGGAAATTCCTTGCGGCTAATAATTAACGATATGCGATATTGTGGTAAGTTTTTCGTGTAACGTGAAAAAATCAAAATATAATTGTAAACGGTTGTAACATGCGATAATTCAACTCTAACAAATATTTTTAGCATGTATTAAACAACATATAAATTTTTTTATGTGGCATCGATATTTGTGTCTAACGCATGCCCATGAGGTCTATTGTTTTGTTGTAGTTGAAAATAGTACAAGTAATAATAGCAAACGGTGCAACTACTTCTTGTATTCGTATTAAACAAGTTAGGTTCACCCGCGCTCTGCTGCGGGATGTTTGGCGGCCGGTGTTTTTGGTTGGACGTGTTAGAAGGTATATTTTTGTAAAAAAAAAAAATTAACGGGCGTTAAGTAACGACCGATTTCAAGCACTGTTTTGGTGCATTCTAAAAAAAACTAACGGTCGACCGCTAGTGGGGAAAGGGGTATTTTATAAAAAAAATTAAAATGAGGGTAGTTTTCGTAATTTAACACATAGTGCGAGGGGGTATTTCGTAAATACCCGAGGGGCTATTTCGTAAATAAAAAAAGGAACGGGTCGGGGCGGACCGGGTCGGGTCGGCCCGACAATACCGATAACTGAAAAAATGCGAGTGAATATTTTGGAAAAGAAAGCAAAAAAACAATTTAAAAAAAATTTTTAAAATGTTCGGACCGGGTCGGGTCAACCCGGTGCATTTAATGCAACTTAATGCACCTGAAGCGCGTGGTTAGTTCTATTGTTATTCATAAAAAAAACAGACCGATGACTCAAAAAGTGCGAGAGAGTATTTAAAAACAAAACATTTAAAAAAAAAAAAAAAAACCGATCGGACCGGGTAGGGTTGACCCGGCGTATTAAATGCACCCCGGTCAACCCGGTGCATTTAATGGACACTAAATGCAAAAGGCCATTTAATGCATGCGAGAGGGTATTCCGAGGGAAAAAAAGGAAAGTTTTATTTTAAAAACTTTTTGAGAAAAAAAAAAGGAAAAAAAACTGGTAAAAAAAAACTAACTGTTAAAAAAAAATATTCATAAAAAAACATACCGATGACTCCAACAGTGCGAGAGGGTATTCCGAGGAAAAAAAAAGGAAAATTTTATTTTAAAAATTTTTTGAGGGAAAAAAAGAACGGGACGCTTAGCGGAGCGCGAGGTTTGAGGAAACTTAAAGTTTTATTCATAAAAAAACAGATCGATGACTCAAACAGCGCGAGAGGGTATTCCGAGGAAAAAAAAGGAAAGTTTTATTTTAAAAAAAACTATTTTACGAGTTTTCCGTGAGTGAGTGTCGAAATTTAACTTTTTATTTGTCGATAATAATAATTTTCGTATTTATTATGAAATTTGGAAAGATTTGGGTTTATTTTATTTTTTTTGCGGTCCGCGAGTCGGCACATATTGAATGCTCGTTCGTTAATCGTTTCGAGCTTCGTAAAATTTACGACGTGTCTCGTTATTATTTTTATGATCATAAAATATCATTTTATGAACCGTGTCATCTTTGTTCCTCAACCTTGGTCATAGCTCGCGTTTAATTAACAAGATATTTATAAGATATTATATAGATATTTATAAAATATTTATTAGATATGTATCTAAAATTTCTTTTAGATTATTTTCCTTAAACTTAAACCTAGATAAACCTAACTAGAGTTTCTTAACCTTAGTTAAGCCCTATTATAAAGCTTTTTAACTAGTAGAAAAACATTCAAAACACATTCTAAGGTGTAAAAACACAAAAATATTCTTCTCAATTTCTCTCTTCATATATCACGCTCATCAAAACTAATCTCCATAAACCATCCATACTTGATTTTCTAGATCAAATACAAGTGTTCTTTACATTTTTCTAAAGGTGTTTCTAAGAAAGAATCAAAGGTTGAGTCTCGGTTTCGAGTTTTAAGAAAGTTTGTGCATAAAGATTGGTTTCAAAGGATTAGGGTTTTTCTAGTGTTATAATCTCGGGTTTGATATCCAAACAAGGGTTTAGTTAATTTGTTCTTCATCATTATCCTTCCTAGGTTATCTAAATACAATTTATACTTTGCATTTCATGATTTTTGTGTTTTACATGTTCTTTATAGCTAAATACACCATCTAGGTTTCTTTAATGGTTTTGATTAAATTGATATCTAGACACTTGTTATCTCAAATCGTGAACAAAATATGACCTAATGGAGGTAATATATGTAAGACATATGATATTAGGTTTCTAATGGGTTTGTAACACGTGGTAAACTAAAAAGTACTTAAAACAAGTTTTAACACATTCTGATGGAAAAAATTTCTTAGGGGCGTTGTAATTCTAAATTGGCATATTGTTTTATGATTTTATAAAAATATACCATGTCACAAGGATCGGTGGGGTCATAAGAACGCGAAAAATTTAAGATTAATATGAAGAAGATACGCTATTTACATGTTTACGATAGTTAATACTTTTATAAACAATTTTTATAAAAATGTTACTATTCATCACAAGAAACTTTACTTTATAAAACATCAATATATGATAAAACTATTCAATTACAAGACGTGGCTCTGAATGGAATCACTAAATAAAACCGACTTAAAACGACCAAATTAGGTCATTTTTACGAAAAGTATATTTATAAACGTTTCCACTTTATAAATATTATTTTACTAAAACGATAGTCGGTGATTATGCTATATAGCAATATTACGTGGTTATCAAAGTGCTATTAATACTATTGAGTTTCATAATATAAGGCATCTTCGGATAGCGTTTTCGACGATTGTTGTTGGATTTACGATTTAAAGTGTCCTAACTCCTCGAACGTTGTCACTGACCTCTTGATTTATGATAGCTCCGGAACGATAAGTACGAATGTAACAACTATAGGATTTATTTAACGTTAATAATTAAAGTACTCGGTACTTATACGACCTATTTAAATAGGTTGCATCAAATACATTTTGAGTGAAGTTTATTGTGTATTGGACTTTCAGTACTCAGGTGAGTTCATAGCCCCCTTTTTTACTACTTAAATTTGTTTTTACAATACTCTAAGGGTGAATTAAATTGCTTATTTACTATTGAACACAAGTGTTTTTCTAAGTGTTTTCGAAGTGTTTTAAACTGTATGCTTATCCAGATTACTGACTATGAATATTATATGCCTAAGTTAACACTCATTGCCAATAAGTCCCATACTATATCATGAACCGGTCAATTGCTATTTAGGTGAGCGCGAGTGTTGTGGATAGATCTATCGGACTGACATCCCCACATGTGGAATTTTGGTCTCACAAAGTTGACATGGTGCATTTAACATTGAGAACTTACTTTTTTGGGTTGTTGGAAGCATCCTATACATTTGGGGCAAAAATCTAGTTAAGGTTCGGTGTCATGAGTTAGTGTGCAAATAATACAAAGTTTTTTTGACATGATGAATGTGTTTCTCTTGTCTACATTATTTGTTTTGGACTTCGGAATACGTACTTAGTCCACCATTACTTCGATCTTGTGGTCCACTACTAAACATTACTTGATTTACTGAATCACTACTTGGATTTCGGAAATAACACTTTGAAATACTGTAACGCTACTTTTCTTACAAAGACATTTCTTAAATTATTTCAACACTGCTTTTACTTAAACCTATGAATTCACCAACTTTATGTTGACCGTTTTTGCATGTTTTTCTCAGGTTATTATTTGCTAGTGGAGCATTGGGAGCATTCGAGTTGCCGCGGATTATTTTCTTGAACGCTTAATTATTTGAGTACTCATTAAATAATTTGTAAACTCTGATTTTAATATAACGAATGTGAAATTTATTTAAACGTCTCTTTTGAGGTCGTTTTCCGTGACTTGTGTTTTGTGCCCTGAAGTAGCACCCCAACCTTGCCATTCCGCTGCGTTGTACCAGATTTTGGGGGTGTTACAAGAGGGTATTCCGAGGAAAAAAAATGAAAGTTTTATTTTTTAAAAAAATTCAGAAAAAAAATGGTAAAAAAAGAAAGAAGTAACTGTTAAAAAAAAGAAAAAAAAAGAAAAAAGAAAACCTTTCATTAATGTGGGGGTGTGGCCGGGTCAAAAAATTTAATGTGACCCGTTTTTGGGGGCGGGCCGGGGCGTCTGCCTTTTGTATATATATATAATCTATACAAAAGTAAATAAAGTTTACAATTATTAGTGGCATCTTTGATTTAATTGGGGAATTGATTTTTATACCTAAAAAAAATTGGGAGCTATATCGCTTGCTTCTTAAAACCTTGATATGTTTTCGTTATTAATTCAATGTAATACATATTAATGTTGTTTCCATGTAGAAATGTAGCCTTAAAAAGATTTCATATTCGTACTACATTCTTAAGATTTAACTACACACATTTGGGTTGTGTATATCCGAGTCAATGTTTTAGGCCTCTTCAAATAACTTGAACATGTAGAAATGTAGTCTTAAAAACTTCAAAAAACAAAAACAAAAACAAACAAAACCCTATTCAGCATTGAAAGCAATTGAAGACATGATTATTCTAATCAAAGTTGTCGTACTTTTGCTCTTTTTTCCTTTTTCTTTTAACTTATAAATCACATTGAAAGCAATTTCTAACTCCTTTTTCTTTTAACTTTTACTTCACATTTTGCCTTTTGAGTAGTCATTTTTTTTCTTTTGCCTATGAATTACTAACAAAATCATCACAGCCAAATCACATTCAAATCTTTTTGAAGAATAAACAGACACATATATACCATTATTTTTTAAACATCCAAATGCAACATAAAAAAAATTATACCAACGGGCAATTTGGTCTATGGTGATGGAGGTTTTTTTTACTCCTAGGCAAGGTGCTCATGTTCGAGTCTTGTCTAGGGCGATAGGGGTTTCCTCCCGCGTGTGTAAAGGGAAGGGTGCCATTGCCTTCTGGGCTGGACCCAACCTGGTTGTGTAGGCTCGCTACGCCTTCTGGGCTAGGGGCCATGTAGCCACAAATTTCCGTTCCAAAAAAAACATAACACACAATATCAGATCATGTAAAATCTACACAACCAAAACCTACACAAAGTCGCCACCATTGAAAGATATTAACAGCCAAAATTACCGCAGGCTAGGAGCGTCTCATATTAACAACCAAAATCACATTGGAATACAAAAACAACACAAAGCCGCTGAAACCACAAACAAACCACCAACAACAGTCTTAGTCAACGCAACAACCTAAACACCACCTGATCTACTACCAAAACCACCAGATCTACCACCAATACCACGTATAACCGAAACCACCAAAAGCAGTGGTTCTGGCAGATTGTGGCGGCGGATGATGAGGTGGTGGCGGATGATGAGGTGGTGGCGGCCGAGGAGGAGAATATAACAGTATGTGTTTTTGGAGTATGCAGTAAATATGTGTTGTGTTTTACTTTTTTAGGTGTTTATATAACCCATAAGCTTGGAGCATTTAAGTGTCACAACTCATATACTCAATATATAAACGATTGGCAGTTTCCTAAAATTCTACAAGTCAACTCTTATATTAATAGTCACCTTCCAAAAATAATAGTCGACTCTTATATTACAATTATAATTATTATTTCAGCCAATGAGTTTCAACACTTCCTAAAATATTATTCCATCCAATTAGTTTCAAGTCTTCCTAGGTATTTAATTGTTTCCATAATTTTTTAAGTGTACAACTGTAATTAATTGTTTAAGCAATTCAGTTTTCAGTTTTTAAGTTTTAAGCATTTGTAGTGAAATGCTTTATAGATAGTATAGATAATGAATCTTAAGTAGTGTCCTAATGAGTCTTAGGTAGTGTCTGTTAAAGAATTAAAGAGTCTTAATTAATTAAGTCATTAAAGGTTTATTTGTTTTGTGCTTAAAATTAACAAATGACTTTCTAGGAAAAGCCAAGAGGGGGAGGGTCTTCATAATATGTCCATGACTTAAATCATAATTTTACATATTTACCCTCCCACTTCTTGACCTATAATCCAACATAACTTGTTTAAAGGGCATAAAAGTAATTTTCTTTAATTCATACACTTTATTCAGCACACAAAACAAACAGTAATATATCATCTACAAACAGACAACATATATCTAAACAGAGACTTTAATTTTACAGGACTTAATAAAAAAACTAAACAAACATGCCCTTAATGAAGTTAAGAGATAAAGTTAAAAAGCAATAAACTTAAAATAGGAATTGCATAAGCCGTTGTTATATATGCAATCTTGTATATTTATTTTTATATCACAGTAACCCGTACTTACATTTTGATATTTATATATTCTCATTGATAATAATTTTAGCTGTATTTAATTTTGAAGCTCGTGTAAGCACGTGATAACATCAAAATAATAACACGAGTCTTTGTTAAATGTATATAGTAAAAAAAATTAAAAAATTGGATATCATTATTTAAACTTACAAAGATATATATAACATAAGTTGTTCATATATATACAATACTGCAATCTTGTGTATACATTTACACTCACAAAAACTTGTGCTTTCATTTTGATATTTATAATCTCGTGCGTGTACATAAATTAATAATAAAGACTAAGAGAGTATTTGAAACTTTTTATAAACTTATTAAAAAACATGAAAGTTGATAAGTTTACACCTTCTTCCATATAATTATACCTTTATATTAAAGGTTAGGATCGTTCCCCCGAGGAGTTTATTAAATGCATTTATGAAAACCCGCCCGACCCTTTTTCTTTTCGGGTTGTAGTATTTTATTCCATTCAAGCGATGTGCAGTATCAATCTCTCTCACACTCTCATTCACCCTCCCAATTTTTACACGTATGTGATGAGTGAGGTACGTGTCTAGATCTATACACACCTAATAAAAACACACACCAAACACGTACAACATACATACCACCGCCCCATTCTCTCTCTCTCTCTCTCTCTAAAAGATGCCGAGACACATAGGGTGATTTTTGTATGTGGTTGTCACGAATACATACGGTGGTTTTGTTCTGTGGTTGTCACGATTGTTAGGGTTTGGTTTTGAATGGTATTAATTTCTCTGGTCCAATTATCTTATCTAGGGTTAGCGTTTTGGGAGGTTAATTGTTGAGTTAAAGTTTCTGCTTTTGGTTTGGTTGAGTTGCATTGTGATTTATACGGATCCTATATGAGACGATGATTGTGCTGTTTGTTGGTTTTGGGGGGTTAACTCCCTCGCAACCATAAAAAATTAGAGGTACGTTTTCGGATCTGTATTCATTTTTCTATGTTAGCAATAATTTTTTTTGAGGAAGTTAATAGTTTTTTAAGAACACAGTGTTAGTTTGTACCCTTTTTGCTGATTTTAGTTGTTATGGATTATCAAAATAAGCTTAGAAGTACAGGATTTATTTAACAAACACATAAAGTTTTCCACACATGTAAAGCAGCCTACAAAGTTTTAAAGAAGCTTTTTGAGGAGTATACTACACTTTATTTAGTTTCCTTTTGATACTAATCCTAAAACATTAAATTAGTATATTTATTTAGTATAACAGCTGTTTGAGATTTGGAAAATCAACCAGCTTACTTTTTCAGCTTATGAGCTTATTAGACTTCTTTGACCTAAATGTAATCTAACTTTTTCCTGTTGTTAATTTCAGGTCTCGAGACTCCGGTCACAGACAGTTAATTCTCATAATAGAGGTGTTGGACTAGAAAGGTGCTCAAGTGATAGAAATTTATGCACCTACAAGCCCCGGAACCGAATCAACTAAAAAGAGTCAGGTGTTTCAGTGGCACAATTATGGTTGCATATTTGCTTTGCTGATTATTTTTTGCGCATTATTAAACTTGCAAAAAAGACGGTATATGTTTTCCTGTTTGATTTTGTGATCTTTATGGTTAATTGAAACCTAGCTTTGTTCTGTCCGTTTAAAATTATGATTTATGGTTCGGCCTTGCTCATATTGTCAGCTTATGCTCTTTTAATTCCACCGGCTGTTTTCGTTGCCCCTATCATGGCGTGCGACGATACGACGGTTGTGTGACGATGGTGATATGCTCATTGGCTGCAAAATAATTTGACTGATAGCGTATGAATTGTTGCACTTTAGTAGGCGTGTAATGTGCCCATTGTGTGCTTAAACGTAAAAAAAGTCCACTTATTTTGCGAGTTAAATCTGGCCATATTTTGGCAGGGCAGCACGAGTATGTGTTTGCAGCCATGTCGGGTCGAAGCCCCTTTTACCCAATGTGGTTCGATGTTGCTCGACAACCTTATGTAGGATTGAAGGTTTGGGCTTGCTTATGCTTTCGGGTTTTGGACTGCACATGTTTTCTACCCATTGTTACGCTGTCGGAGAATAAAGAATAGCTCATGCTTATAACTGTATCAACTATGCTGACGTCCTTTCTAAGTAGTTTCTTTGGGGTTGCTTACCTCACTCATCACATACGTGTAAAAATTAGGAGGGTGAATGAGAGTGTGAGAGAGATTGATATTGCACTTTGCTTGAATGGAATAAAATACTACAACCCAAAAAGAAAAAGGGTTAGGCGGGTTTCCATAAATGCATTTAATGAACGCCTTGGGGGAACGATCTTACCCTTTAATAATAAAGGTATAATATATTTCGTTGCGAATACTGGAAGGATGGCAGAGAGCGAGAATCGCTCGCCTCAACAACCTCCACAACTACACACAGAATAGAAGCACGCATGTAAGCGTGATGAATCGATGTCGGTTCTGCCAATCTCTTTGTTGCCGCCATTTATGGTGAGTGACGTTGTTGATTGGTGGCTGACGATCAGCATTTTAGCTTCGGAAATATTCCTATCGCATATAAAATTATAACTAGGCTGGCCTTTATTCTCTATGAAAATTGGAAGGATGGCAGAGACTGCCACCGGTTGATGTTGATGATACTGTTTTTGAGTTTGATGTGTTTTCTTTTTGTTAATGTGTATGTGCCTTTACACATGTACCAAGCACGTGTGTGATAGTATGGGTTGTAACAATTTGTGATGACTAGGCCTTAATAGGCTGAGATCGTCCATGATGTGGACTAGGCCTTGACAGGCTGAGACTCATCCAATTGACGCTTTGGCGACGGAAGATTTTAGGCAACGCTGAGATTATTTGCTCGTGGCGGGTATTAAGTCATTAGATTGCAACACGAATTATATATTCTTTTTTTGGTTGTTCGATCTATTTCGATAAATAAATCTATTTATGAAATTCCTTAGGAGTCTTTTTTTTTATATGGACTGACAGATACTTATGATGTGTGGGTTCGTGTCAAGTGATACGGACCCCGTTTATCTTGGCAGGGCTTTTCACCATCTAACTTGGTTGTTTGCACCATGGCGGGGTGAAGGACCTTTTTACCGGCTCCGCACTCGGAAAATCTGACGCCCAAAACTATGTAAAACTAACAGAGCATATAAATCCTTGTTTGATCAAATAGCCAAAAATGGAAAGAATCTCTTACAATTCAGTTCTTGAACAAAACAATTGTTACTAAGCTGAGAATGATTGTCAGGTAGTTGGTATTTATTTCACTTTTGGCTGGGCTTGCGAATGATTGCAATTTTGTTTCAACTGTATATAGCTATTCAAAAATTGAGTTTTGGTAGTGTCTGGCATGTCTTAAATTTCAGAGTTAAAAGGTAACTGAATACAAGTGCCTTCAAGGCAGGAAAAATGGTTGTTGCTGGTTTTTGACTCTGCTTACCCTGATAGGGAAGGGTGCCTTTTGGTGAAGGTACAGTTTCCTAATGTTTTTATAATAAGTTTCAGTTGTTAAATTTTCGTTGGTGAAATTTTTATACATGGTTCTTTTATGTGTTACAGATCTTATTTAGGGTTGTCATGTAATTTAAAGATATTGTATGGGTGTTGCAAGCTATTAAAAAACATATCTGACGAATAGATTTAAGCACAGAATTTCATTATAATAAAACATATGTCTTATGATAACCCACTAAGAATTTGATATCCTTGCGAGATATAGATTTACGAGAGAAATTCTTTATCAACAAAAGATATGAATTTTGGAGAGGGACCTGGTCAGAACTAAAATAAGAATCGGAGACTAAAACCTTTGTTATACCTAAAAGGCTTAGAAGAATACATGTTTGAGGGTCTTCCCGGGAGATATATTAAGAGAAGGGAAATATGGGGGTACGGTTTCTATGAGTATTTACCGTTTACCAGAACAATACATTTGTGTCATAGAAACTGTTTCATATATTTTCTCTCCAACTAGATACAAAATCAGAATATAAGAAGATTACATTTATGAATGCTGTTATGGGTTTCGTTGAGTAGACTTTTTCCACCGTTTAAGAGCACTTCTTTTAAACATTTCAGGTTGGTTCCCGTTGCACGTAATCATCCCTAGCCGATACTATTGGCACTAATCATCCCTGAGTGGTGAAACGTTTCGCTGCAAAAATCATCCCTGTGGTTTGTAGTTTGTGGCACTAATCATCCCTAGCCGATACTATTGGCACTAATCATCCCTGAGTGGTGGATAACACGTCCGGCATAATCATCCCTATAGAGGGTTGCTTTTTGCAAACTTTTGTTATAATTTAAACTCCTTTGCAAAAATCGAATCCATATTAAGGTATGATTTTTGACGAACATTTCAAAACCCATGTATGGATTAGTGCCAAAGTATCGGCTAAGGATGTTTTAGTGCCACAAACTTACAAACCATATGGTATGATTTTTCATGGTTTTACTCTTTTAGTATTACAGAATCATTTTTTTAGTTTTTTTATAATCGACACATGTTGTTTTTTAAGTATTTATTTTGGTGGAGGGAAATTAGACGAGTTTAAGCAAATGGAAGGCGCATTTGACTTTTAATTGCCAATAAGAAATCTCAATTGGGAAATTTAACTCTCCTATTTGTCAATAAACGAATTGATTAATACAAAATATTTTTCTCTTGTTATCAGGGTCGGCCTTGATATCAGGCGAGGTGGGTGACGGCCCAGGGCATCAAACATTTTTTTTTATTTTTTTTTTTTTTCTTTGGGGGGGGGGGGGGGGATGGCATACATAAATCTTGAAATCATTTCATAGAGATATAATGAAAAAACAAAGAACATGAATGGATGATATGGACAGCTTTCACTGGACTACAGAAATGTTGACGAGGAGGAAGATGGTTGTTATTGAAGTGAGAAAGTAAATTTTATTTTTCACTATCGATTATAGTGTCACGTGAGAAAAGTCAAAATATACTAGGCTAGACGGAGTGGTGTTGATGTTTTCTCCTGACACGTCAGCGTCACATCAGCTTTCTATCTCCAACTTTACCACTCACCAAACACACTTAATAGTTAATAACAACTCACTTTATCCTATTAAAATCCTCATTACCAAACTTCTTTATTTAATTACTCTTCATTCATAAACTTATAAGGTAAACGTACGAAATAAGCTAGAATTAACAAAAATAAGCTACTACAAACAGATTAAGCTAAATATGCAGATTATAACTATGATTATGAAAAGACAGATAAGAAATAACAAAGGAAAAGAAAATGGTACCTCACGCCTCAGCTAAACAGAGGTGAGTGCCCTTAATAGAGCTTATACAAACAGCTTAAGCTTATAGCTTAAACTTATTACCAAATCCTATACTAAACCTAATGTTTGACCATCAAACACTATTACCTACTTGAAAACTCAGCAGCCATCTAATTCCATGGAGTTTTCAAGCATATGATGAGCTTTTAGTAACTTAAGAGTTATATGAGCTTATGAAACAGTAATAGCAGCTTATTCAAATATTTTGCAAATAAGTGAAAAACAGATTTGACAAAAGAGCTTAAATGAAAAACAACTTTTATTAATAATAAAATGAGTACAAACTGCTGAAAAGGAAATTACATTTAATGAAAACTATAAGCTGAAAATTACATGAAAAATAAGCTAAACTTTAAACTATAAGCTACTAAGAAAACTACTCCTCCTCTCTTATGTGAGTGAGAAAGGCCTTGTATTTATAGGAGCTGAGGGAAGGATCTAGACCCCTGCACACGCTCCTCTTGAACTCTAATCTTGGCCTTTCAATCATTACCAATCATTGGATGCCCCTTCTTAGCCCTTGGATCAAAATTGAAGCACACGGTTTGCCAGCATGGCAATTCTTGTGTCAGAGGCCTTGTGCTTCTTTTATACTAAGTTTAGTGTAATTTCCCATCTTTTGGTGTGTTTGTTTGTAGCACGCGTGTGATTCCCTTATCATAGCTTGACCAATCAAAGGATTGGAATGATGTTTTTGATGCTGAGTCATCACTTGGTACTTGGAATCTTCTTAGTTACGCTGGATTGAGGGGAATTGGATTTACCTGCTTAATTTTAACACATGGTAAAACTTGGGACGAAGGGTGAATAGTAACACCATCTTCGTGCCCTTTTTCTTTATATACGTTTTCGTTTGACTGTTGTTTGACTTAAGGGAATGGGCTCGGGTAATTATAAAAAGAATTGGGCCGGGTTATTTGGGCTTGGGTTCGGGTAATATAAAAGGTAAAAGGTTAATGGTTTTAAGGGAATAACGACCATTAGTTATGGACTAACGGTGTTAGGGTTTTTTGGGACTTTTGTGAAATTTATTTTTTTTTTTTTTTTTTGAACGGCAATTTTATTAAACACTAGCAAGGAGCTAGATCAACAACAAACAATATAAGGGTTTTTAAGCCAATCGTCCCATTTGATCGATGCTTTACATCGATATTTAAACCAATAAAAAGAGCTAGAGACTAAATTATCAAAGATCAAGACCTTTTCCGGAATCTTCGTATCAAATAAAATCTTATTCCGAAAATTCCACATAACCCACCACAAGCCGTAATAGATCCCTTCGATAATAACTTTGATGTTTGATCGAATCCGGGTAGACACGAGCCAAGAACGCCACTCCTCATATGAATTAACCTCCATATACTCCACATTCCACCATGAAGAAATCTTTCTCATAACCTGTCTAACCACATTGCATTGAAAGAACACATGACTTGTCGTTTCGACACCCATTTTACAAATGGGACAATCAATAGAATCAATATCCATGCCGCGACGAGATATGTTAAAACGAGTAGGAAGAGCATTAGATTTAACTTTCCAAGCCAGAATATTAACCTTGATAGGCACGGATTTGACCCACCTTGTCGACAAACTCTCCTCCTGGAACCGGTTGTCGTCTAACGTCTTGCGAATCGAAGCAACCGAAAATGAGCCATCATTCTCCAGCGACCATATGTACCTGTCAACACGAGGCACCAACGAGATTGTTTTCATGATCTCCGCCATAGAATCAAACTGTGTCTGTTCAATACCACTCCTCGCATTTCTTCTGAAGGTAGTAACTAAGCTTGGCGCCTTTAACTTTGAACTCACTGAAATATTTTTGTCAAGTTCCAAGGCATAAACACGAGGAAACAACCTCTTTAACACTCCACCTTCGTACCATTTATCAAGCCAAAAACGAGAATCCTCACCATTTCCCAGCTTTAATTTGATAAAATCGTGAATATTTATTCCTTGTGCTTGTATCACCTTCACCTCCTGGACGATTGTAGTCCAACAGGTCCGAGCAGCCGAAGCACCAACTTTATCTAAACTCCCGTCCTCCCCATATAAAGCCTTTATCACTTTGGTCCATAACGAATCTTTTTGAGAATAAAACCGCCACAACCACTTGAACAACAACCCTCTATTGAGAGCAAATAAACTAGAAACCCCTAAGCCACCTTTCTCTTTTGAAGTTAAAACTTTGTTCCACTTAAACCAAGTTGCTTTATTACTCTTATGCTCATGACCGTTGAAGAAACGACTACGAATAACTTCAAGTGAATTAAGAATACTCGAGGGGACTTTAAAAATGGACATATGGAAGATTGGCATAGAGCCTAAAACAGACTTGAGAAGTGTGAATCTTCCTCCAATAGAAAGAGTTTTCAACTTCCATCTAGATAGCCGAGACAGGACCTTTTCAACCACTTCATTCCAAGCATGTTTTCTATGCATGTTCTCCCCTACTTTCGTACCCAAGTAAGTGAAGGGAGTCTTAAGAACAAGACATCCAAGTTTATTAGCCGCAATTTTAACCTTCGCATCTTCCACATTCACACCCATAATCTTACTTTTACTCATATTAATACGAAGACCAGAAGCCCGGAAAAAACATTCCAAAACTCGGACTAGAGTATCAATATTAAGCTCATTCCATTGACCAATAAAAATAGCGTCATCCGCATAAAACAAATGAGAAAGATTCACCGTGGAGCTCAAATTAATTCCATTAAATAATCCCGCATCAACCACCCGTTGAAAAGAAATGTGCAAGCTTTCCATAACAAGAATAAAAAGGAAAGGGGATAAAGGGTCACCTTGTTTAAGACCTCGAAAGAATTGAAATTCCTTCGTTGGACTCCCGTTGATAAGAATCGACCCCCTAGACGATCTAAGACAACTCTGAATCCAATTTCTCCATTTCACACCAAATCCAAACTTATCTAACACATCGTCTAAGAAATCCCATCGAACAGAGTCATACGCTTTCTCGAAATCAACCTTAAAAATGAGCGCATGTTTCCTCTTTTTTCGACACCATTGAAGAACCTCGTTAAGAATAAAAGGCCCATCCAAAATTTGTCTATCCGCTACAAAAGCAGATTGAACCTCATTAATGAGGTTACTTAAGACACCAACTAATCGATTAGCTAAAAGTTTGGCAATAATCTTGTATAGACTTCCAATTAGACTTATCGGACGGAAGTCTTTAACCATGTTTGCATCAATGATTTTAGGGATCAAGGCAATAAAATTTGAATTACAACCATTTGGAATATCACCATTAATAAAGAAGTACTCCACAGCCCCAAACACGTCATCTTCAATCATAGACCAGAAATGACGATAAAAGTAAAAGGAGAATCCATCTGGACCCGGAGATTTATCAACACCGCAATCCCACACCGCTCGCTTGACCTCTTCTTTATTTTGATTCTTGCCTTTTTTCCCAATTTGCATCTACAAAATTGTGTTTTGATTTACTCTATGATATGATGTGATATATTATACCTTTATACTAAAACGCAGGAACGTAATCCCGAGGTTGCTGCATTGAATGCAGAAACCAACCCGACCCGTTTTCTTTGGGTCGTAGTATAATGTCCCGGTTAACCATGCCACGTACCTGGCATACATGTTGCTATCAGTAAACCAAAAACCACATACACATGTTCACCTCTTCTCTATCTCATAACAAATTCCAACACACACCTCTCTCGATCTTTCTTGCTTTCTCTCTATATCAGATCTCATAGATCTCTAAATCAGATTTCATAGATGATAATATGGTTCGTCTTT